>WOFM01000596.1:1095928-1159808 GCA_011428145.1 Ericerus pela
CAAAAGGAACAAAATCTTTATTCGTGGGGCATCTGTTCACGATATAGGCGGAGCACAATATGGCTTCCGACCAAAATATCTTCCCAAGACCACTCTCAAACAACAGTGTCCTCGCCCTCTTGCACAGTGTCCTGTTCATCCTCTCAGCCTTTCCATTTTGCTGAGGACAACCGCCAACAGTAGGTTCAACCACAATTCCTTTCTCAGTACAATATGACTGGAAGGTAGTATTCAAGTACTCTGTGCCGCCATCACAACGGAGTCTCTTTACATTATAACCGAACTTATTCGAGACCATCTCGTGGTATTCTTTAAATTTTGAAAAAGCTTCCGTCTTGTTTGCCAGCAGGTAAACACAACAAAAATTGGAATAATCGTCGATAAAAGTCATAAAATATTTAGCTCCTTTATATGCAGGAGGGTTAATAGGTCCACAGAGATCAGTGTGAACCAACTCCAAAGGCTTACTTGTTTTTTGTTCATGCCTTGGAAATGGTTTTCAACTCTGTTTCCCCATAACACAGGGCTCACACAGCAATCTGCGATTGGAGTCAACATTCGGTATCAAACCCCTGCTTGACAACAACCTAACATCGTTCACATTCAGATGAGCAAGTCGTCTATGCCACACGAACAGTAGGCTCGATTCATCTCCCAACGTCAGATTACACGATTGACTTGACATTTTAACAAAGTCAATTGTGTACAAATCTGAGTCTACGCTAACACCAGTGGTAACTATTTTTCCACTGCAGCGTTGGATGATATCAACAGACTCTTCTCGGAACAAAGTGTCAAATCCCGACTTGCTCATGCGTTTAACCGAAAGCAGATTCTGCGGCAGCTCCCGAGCATACCTTACATTTTTCAGTTCGATTACAATTCCATTCAAAAGTTTCAATTTTACAGTACCTACCGACGTGACAGACAGAGAGACACCCTTCTTCGCAACACAGATACTATGCGGTCTAATCAAATCTATATAGTCACTGAACAGGCTTATATCATTAATTATGTGAATTGTGCATCCACTGTCAACTATAAACGTGGTTCGAGGCATTGAATTTACGTTTTCTTTTGCATTACAAGAGTCATTAATTTTATTATTATTGTCATTATTTAATGTGAAGCTGTAACCCACTTCAGAGCAATCGTCATTAGCATTAAAATTCTCATTGCACATCTGTGCCGAGCTCCTATTACTGTTACTGTTATTGGAACTCTGGTCATTAACACGATTTCCAATATTATTATTATTATTGTTACAATTTTCATTATTATTACGGTTCTTGACATAACAGTTTCGGGCTATGTGCCCTATTTTGTTACAATAATGACATTTCATGTTAGAATGTCCACCGTCAGTACCATTATTATGACCACGTCCATTAAAATTATTATTATTATTATTATGTGAGCTCGAATTTTGATTATTATTATTAAAATTATTATAGTTATTATTTCCGCCTCGATTGAATCCACGACTATTATTATTATTTCGAGATCGACCACGATTAAACGATTTCCATTATTATTATTGTTATTATTATTACTAGAATTTCGTCCAGCATTGTTGTGATTTCCAAAATAAATATTCTCCTCACCAGTGACAACCACTGATGAAGGTTTCTGTGATGCAGTGTTCAGAGTGTTACCTCGAACTGTCAATTTGCTATCAGAAGATAGCTCACGCTGGAAGTTGTTCAATTTCATGAAAACTCCATCCCAGGTGACAACTTCTGGATCTTCTATCACAACCTTAATTGGACAAAATTCCGCAGGTAGTGACCTCAGCAGTACCAAAATAAACTGTTAAGTGGTCGTTAAATCTCCCAATTCCGTTAAACGTCTACATCGAGAACAAAAATCCAACAAATACTTATGCAAATCAATACTAGACACATACCATTTTGCGTACAAATCACCTCGTAAATCCATTAGCGTCTGGTCATTGCCGTTGTCTATGAGGTTTGTCAGGACATGAAACATTTCCTTCGCCGTCGTGTACGTTTGAATCATCTCGAGGTACTTGTCAGTTACGTTGTTTGCTATCAGGAACATCGCCTTTGCGTTCTCCTTGGACCAAGCATCTCCCCTGTTACGAACAGTCGGCAAAGAATCGATTATAATATTAGTTAATGACTCCTTTGCCAACAGCAGCTCCATCCTGAACTTCCATGTACAGCCATTCTGCCCATTGAACGGCTCAATCATGTTCTTCTTTCTCGCTTCCATCTCGTTGACAGGTACAGACGATCAGTTACACCGCAAACACAGCGATTTCAGCAACTTCCAGATACGTCGACCAACAATTCAACACAAACGAGATCACAGGAGCATCGAGCAGAGAACATATTAAACAATTGAAAAACAATTAGCAGTCATGATACTACTTGGGTGTGGCGAGCAGAATCCGACAGCACAACATTGACAAACTATAACAATGGCGACCACGTTGACATCCAGGTATCTGGGCCCATAACCTGTGAGAAGATGAGGAATTATCAACGGATCGAGATGACTAGAAACATATAAAACGAACCTAAACTACACACGACATCGAACAGAGACTAGACGCACACATTACGAACACATAAATAAAAACACAATATTCACTTAATTTACAAACTTTTATTTCCACATAAAGTATGGTGGAGATGTTAACAAAAAGAGTATTAAAAAGCGACTAGAGGCGTATGAATAAAAATTATCACAGTTTGGTACAAAACACTAAAAATCACAGATTACAAAAATATACCAACAGTGTTGCCACCACAAATGATACGTGAGAATAATAGTCATGAGTATAATTTAATTTGCTATAATTCTCACAAGAACAACACATTTTGATAATTTAGCGAATATTCTATATCCTCGAATCTTCTCTTCTCATCATCGATGGATGTACAATGTTTTATGTTGTTATACAATTTTCAATTTAAATTTGAATTATTTTGTGTTCTTGATTACTTTTGTAAATTGAAATTTGTAATTCCTAGAGAATTTAAAAACCATATCTAACAAATAATGCATTAGTCTGATCTTAATTGGAGTGAAACATTCTAGTTTTACCGAACCGAACAGTATTAACTGAAGTATACTATTACTCCTATTTGTTAACTTATATCATCATTACCATTACCGGTCTTCCAACTTTTCAAGATTGTACCGTCACTATTGCGTTTCATCTCTCGTCAGGTATTTTATAAAGACTCATTTCAATTTATTCATGAGAGTACACTTTGCCATGTTTCAGTGTAACTCATTTCACATTTTTTAATTGTTTAATTTGATTGAATCAGACTGGTTTTTGGTCATGTAAAGAGAGCATGAGTGTTTTTACGAGTAAATTCGATGTCACCTCCGGGCAAACCGAGTGGATTTTAATGGATGATTCTTTCGATTATAATCAGCAGATAGCAAGATCTGCATATGCTGATATGTTGCACGATACCGACAGAGTAAGCGTTTTGAAGATTTTTTCCTATTATTAACCCAACTTTGACCAAGTAGGAGAGTAAGGACGAACTCAAGGTAAATCTTCCGGTGGGCCGAATGTTTTATCATTTTTTCATCAAATGAAAAGAAGTGATTTGTTTGTCTTAACTGTCCCATTTTTACCAATCCGGTGCCTCAGAGCCGTAAAAAGGAAATTCGAGTTCGGAGATTAGATTTTTGGGTTTTTAAAAAAATTAAAAATTAATCTGTGACCATTTTTCTCCGTATTGTTTTCGGAAAATCCTGGGCCTTAAAAACCCACCCCCAAAAAATCCCCTTTCCCCCTGTTGGCAGTTCTCCCGTACCACCCTTAGATTTAATTCTGAACAAAGTAATTTCAACTGACTAAATCACCAAAATGATTACCTATCTAGTATATTGCCATTTTCATCGCCTAATTACACAACGTTCGCCTTATTCTAAATTTTTATGATTAATTTGTAGTACTTTCTGATGTCAATTTAAGAACTAATTGTCTTTAGAATGTGAAATATTACGATGCCCTCAAGATTGCCGTTAGTAAACTTCATAATTTGGGGAAGAAAGCTATCGTATTGGACATAGGTACAGGAATTGGAATTCTTTCTATGATGGCGGCTAGATGCGGCGCTGACACAGTATTTGCATGTGAAGTATGTTTTCATCCATATATTTAAATTTTTTATTATGTAAATGTAACGTATATTTTCGTCTATTTTAAGAAATGACGAACATATTCGTTCACTCATTTTCGAATACCAAAAATGTAGATATTTGTCAACAATTACCTTCCTATAACTCTTCATAAACAACCACAAAACTATTCGTATTTAATTTTACATATACAGATATACCTTCTGTATATTTATGACCTAGTTGTACCTGTCCCTCGAGTACTCGACGAGTCAGCACAACCCTATAATAACAACACCCTACCTCACTTTACCTATCCGACACGTACGGTTTCATACCCTGAACGAGTATATAATCCCTCGATTCAGTTGTATAATTGTTCAGTTTAGTTCAGTTCCCCAACAGCTACTTCTAAGTACCTGGAACCTCTCTCGTAGAAGTCTCTGGTGAACAGGTAGTCTTGCTTGTTGAATTGTAATTGAATATGTATTAATATTAACGTAGAAAAATTAACTGTAATGTACAGAATATTATTGTATTAAAAGTGTAAACTCACTCTTGTGTTTAAAATATTATTGAGTCTCAAACAAATGTTAAGGTCCACTATAGTTTGTGGATGACTAATCTGAATCTATTTTAGAAATATTACTACTTTGAAGTACGTGGTATTTCGTGTATGGTGTACTCCCGAAAGTGGTTGTAACTAGGTACTACACAACCTCTTTTGGCCGTTACAGTAAACATCTTAGCTTTTATTAGGGGCTACGCTAACCGTGAGAGTGTTAAGCGTCAGATTGTTGGCGCACGAACGTGTGTGTATGTGGTTGTGGGCATGCCCCTTGTCAATAGATGTTGAACACATTTCAATTTGGAAACAAGTCTCTTATATTTCATTCAATTATTCATCAGCCTCTTCGACCATATACTAAATGGACTGCGCATACTGATAAAATGTTGAAGGCACATTCCATTTAAAAGTTCCTTCCCTTATCAAACTGTACTTTTCACAGAATTCACCTACGAATATTAAAAAGGAATAAATGACGCTATTTAATTTTAAAAACACTTTCATTTTGTAAAATGACAATGCAAATTCCTCCAAATCATTTAATCAATTGACGTATGATATTTGATAAATACTGAAAAAAGGGAACTTGAATGAAATGTACGCCTTCATGGTGTCTCCATATAAGCCAATGTTAATTTTATCAGTATGCGCAGTCCATTATATATATATGGTCAAAGATCAGCCTCTATTTAAAGTTTAACTGGGGTTGGTATTGGTGGAAAGAGGAGAAAATTTATAAAATTTCCATGTAATTTTTTAATCATTTTTAGCTGTTTGAAAAATAACAAATGAAAAAAATGCAAAAAATGGAAAATTAGAATTTTTTTCTTCTAGAAACTTCTCATTCTTCACTCTGTGATTCCTCAACCCATATTTAAATTACAGAGCTGAAGTTGGTGTTATTAAAAAAAGGAGAAAATGTGCATTAATCCACTATCCTCATAATTTTTCTGTCATCTTTAGCAGTTTGAGATTAAATGAACACAAAAAAAAAAATTAAAGGAAAATTTGCCATTTTTGGAATCTAGAAACCTCCTGTTTCAATTAATGATTCCTTAGTCGTTGTTTAAATTATAAAGCTGAGGTTGGTATCATTGAAAACAAGAGTAAATTTGCATAAACTTACTATCCATATAATTTTTTGTATTATCTTTAACAGTTCAAAAATAGACAAATTAAAAAACGAAAACTCCTTTTAAAAAAGTTAGAGATGGGAATTTTAGTTCAGTTTTCAGATTTAGTTCATTGAGTCTGCTTCACCAAAGTGAACTAGTTCAATTAGTTCAGTAGTTCAGTAAATTTTTCAACTCAATCACTTCAGACTTCAATCAGCTGATTCATGATTGGCTCATATCATTTAAATCAACTAATTTATTATATGATATTATGATCGACTCGTATTCATAAATTCATGCTAGAACTACTGGTTAATTGTTTGACTCACTCATCGACTGCTACTTAATTCAATTTCAGTTCCATCAAAGGATCGAGTATAGTAGACTGATAAGAATTAATGAACTAGTTCATTTGGAAGTGAACTACATGATCGATTAGTTCACTTCCAGGATTAGTTCAAAAGATCTAACTCCTGAACGAACTACCCATCACTAGAAAAAGTAGGTTTTCGAGAGAAAGAATTATGAATTTTGTTGGTCACATTAATTGTCTGTAAGTTTATATGAGTTAATAGTATGTTATAATTGTATGAAATGTATTAGCCGCTGACAAAATATTAGACAATGTGAGATATAAAAACCTTTTTTCTTGAAGAAATGAAAAGCAAATTAAGATAATAAAGTATGGTACATCACCATATGATTTAAAATAAAACCAATGAAATTATGAAATAAAAAAAGAAAACATGAGCATATGGTTAATTTTTGTAAAAAAAAAAGTTTATGCAAATTAGAAAAAAGAGGGAAAAAAAGCTTCATCGGAAGTACCTTCCGATCGATCTACACCAAAATGAGTATCATGCTACAATAAATTTTAATAAATATTTATTTCAAATTTTGTTCCTACGGTTCGAAAATTCCGCATTTTATGAAAATATAAAAACAAAAATAGCGGTACTGAAAGTACTGCCCGGCCGATCCATATCAAAATGAGCAGTACGCTACAATAAAATATAGTAAATATTTGTTTCAAATTTCGTACATATTGTTCTAAAATTTCGCATTTTGTGACCAGTATAAAAAAAAATAACGGTACTGGAAGTACCATTCGGCCGATCTCCGCCAAAACTGGTAGCACACTACAATAAATTATGATGAATAATTGTTCTGAATTTCGTGACTATTGATGCAAAATTGAGCATTTTATAGCCAAAATAAAAACAAAAATGGTGGTACCGGAAGAACTGTCCGGCCGATCCGCACCAAAATCAATAGGTCTAGTCCTTGGCTTAGTATAAATGTTCGTACCAAATTTCGTTATTATCTCATGAAAATAACGACTTGTACCATGAGAACAAGAAATGGACTTATATCTATCTATCTACCTATCTATATATATATGAATTTGAGTTATTGGTGTCAAAATTTTCCTAAAATCATGAAACGAAAAACGTACCTACCCCAACCCTGGGGGCTAATACCACACCAAGCGTAATAAGTAGATTTTCTAAAGAAAACCTACTTAAAAATAAATGTAAAATTTGTTGTTTTAGTATTGTTTAGGTATTTTTAAGTTTACATATTAGTGCATCAGTCCTTCATGAGTGTAGTCACAGCGACACTCACCTATTTTTTTAGTGTATTAGGTTTTAAATAAAACTTTTTTTCAGTTTTTCGAACCAATGAGTTGCTGTGCGGAGAAAATCATTCGTTTGAATGGATATGAAGATAAGATAAAAGTGATTAACAAAGGATCAACACAGTTGACCGTTGGAGAAGATGGAGACCTTCCCTGTAGAGCTAATATTCTCGTTACTGAAGTTTTTGATGCGGAATTAATCGGAGAAGGTGCCGTAAAAACTTTCACGCACGCTCAATAAAATCTCTTAGAGGTATACTTGTTTCTTCTGTTGTCATCTTAGTTTTTGATTCTAGTTAAATGGAACTATATTGTCTGTAGAAAAATGCCATTGTTATACCTTCTGCCGGACGAGTTTATGCTGCAGTTTTTGAGAGCAAAGTTGTTAACACATTCAATAAAGTCGATGATCTGTTCTGCGATACTGATGGATGTTCGGTTAAAATTCCAAATTTGATTAAAAATTGTCACGGCTCGGCGTTCGTACATGATATTCAAATAAGTGAACTACCCGAATCTTCATTTAAATTGATCTCTGCTCCGTAAGTAGTTTTGAAGTGAGCGGAACTCCAGTTTTCTTCCACATTTAATGCTCACTTATACTATAATGAATAATTTTGTTTAATGTAATTTCAGTTTCGATTGGACCGGAAAAATTTCAATTGTTGCCAAAGAAACAAAATATAATCGTATAAAAGCAATTTTCGGGTGACGCCCATGGTGTTTTCATGTGGTGGGACTTGTTTATGGACTGTGATGGAAAAATCATTTTAAGTTGCGCTCCCAGATGGGCTGAAAACGAAGTTGAGTATGCTTGGAGAGATCATTGGATGCAGGCAGTTTACTACTTTCCGAATCCTATTGCGGTCGAAAAGAATCAAGACATAATTTTGGTTACGAATCATGATGAATTTTCGTTGTGGTTTGATTTAAACGCTGGCAACAAGTAAGTCGTGTCACATTTTTTCAATTAAATTTTTGCAATGAATCTATTTTGCCTCATGTTTGAAGATAATAATTTTCTTCTATGCGAGTGGAAAAATTATCAGCATCATTCAAAATCATACTTTCAGTTGTCCTGGGTGTAGCTATCTCTTATTATTGATCTTCATGAGTTGTCTTTCTGTATTATGAAATCAATATCCTTTCAGTTGTAAAAGCGCATATGATGTTCCTGTATGTGAGTGTGGCCTTCATTTAACATCTCGCATGCGGATTGGTATGATAAACGACAAAACTCGTCAATCCAAGTACATGCAGGTTTTGAAGTCGTTGCTCTCCGAAGATACGATTGCTCTGAATCTTAGCGAATGCAGCATGCTGAACCATTATTTAGCTTCGAAGCCTTTGAGAAAAGTAATATGAAGGTTTTAGTATTATTTATTTACTTATTTCTATACTAATTGTAGTTGCCTATAAATTAAAAAAAAACTATTCTGAATATTTCAGGTTTACTGTTACGAAACGAGTAGACTATTACGAAACGTTTTAGATAATGTTGCGAAATTCAATAATGTTTCTTCTAAAATGTGTTTTGAATCCACATGCGATAAATTAAGAGAATCAATTCAGAACAACAATGACTCTGTAAGTTATTTTTCGTTTATGTTTTTAACGTTTTCCATTTTTTGTTTTGAGAACTTATTCATGTATCGATGGTATTACAGATTTCATTGATTGTCGCCGAACCATATTTTTCCTCTTCTATTTTACCGTGGCATAATCTTCAGTTCTGGTACATGAAAGATCAGCTTGCCAACGTTATGTCAAAGAATCTTAAAACTATTCCATACTCTGCAGAATTCTATGTTATGGCTGTGCAATTCCAAGATTTGTGGAAAATTCGTGCCCCTGTGAAAAACGTTGAAGGATTCAGTTTGAAGCCATTTGATGAAATAATTCAGGTTGTGCGAGGAATCTCCTTAGCGTGTAAATTGTAAAAGATGGTGAACTAATGATATTGTTTTCCATCATAGGAAGCCATAACAATAACGGATGATGTTATTGACTCGCAGCCCTTGTGGGAGCATCCTTGCTCAGCCTTGAGTGAACCTGTCAAATTTATGAATTTGAACTTCGCCAATAAAGTGCCACAAAGTGAAATTCTTTGTTGCGATAAAATTAAATTTGAAACGTGAGTACATTTGTTTTTTTTTTGTTTTTTTTTTTAATGAGCTTTATCTACGTGGCTATTTTACTCACCGTCTTGAAGATATACTTTTTGATGAAAAAATAAGGAGGGAAGTATATTATAGTCAGAATTCGGTGAGGAATGGTCTACCGACATGAATTTTTCAGTCACTTATCAAAATGAATTCGTGACTATAAAAATATTGTACAATAATTTGTGCATGAGGATTTAATTTTTATTTTTCATTATATATTTTTCACTGATTCATACACATAAACATTAAATTATCATCGAAGGTTTGTCGTGATGTGATTACAATTTTCACGTCTTCTGCCAAAAAATGAGGCATTCCAGTGATCTAAATCGCATTATTTGTGATTTTATTGTTTCGTATACGTTTCCTTCAAGGCTTTTAATGTTTCTTTTTAAAATTGTATCTATTCTTTTGTGTTTCCAAAAAAAAAGTTTTCCCTTATTTCTGAATATTTTGTTAGAAGATACTCATCTATCGTAAATTATTTTGGTCTTGAATTGAAATTTTTTTTAGTGAATTCATCTTGAATCTAGAATTCTAGAAGAATTTAATTTTTTCTGCGATACTTTGAGTGATATGATACACTATTAAATTATTACTTTCGTGGTCTGCGTGGCACAGTGATTTGGTGCTTAGCCGGGCACTGGTCCAAATATTATGGATTCCAAATCAGCCTCCGTCACATACTTGACCCAAAATAACTGCGTATTCGGTACACTTCAGTTAGTGTTCCCTCGTTTGGTTGAAAAATTCGTGCTGAGAGACCATTGGCCATCGGATCCTGATCACCTCTTCCTCCATATCGATATCAGTAATCTCTTGACGCTGTGCTAAGTGAAATGGCTACATTGCCACAACCATATTTTAGAAAAAAAATCATACTTTAGTTCGTGGTTTTTATTTTTAATTTTTTTTTTGATGACATTTTCTTTTTCTCTTTATGTTTTTTTATCATTTTATTTTTCAAGTTTTAGATTTTCTCTATCTGAAATATTGTCGATTTCTAACATGATTTTGCTATAAATCTTGTTCTCACTCACTCCACTTTACTCCATTCCAGCACTTTTGCATGAGATGCGGTGATGATTTGAAACAGTGAAAGAAATTTTCAGATGAGCAAATTCAACGAATATCCATTTTGAAAATCAATTTTTTTAGTATGTCATCTTATGTTAAATCATTCGTTATTCATTTTTTGGATTCAAGAGATTGCTTATAGGGTTTAAATAACTTGAATTTCGCAAGTTTTACTTACATGATTTTATCCTCATACTATTTAAAATTATTTATTTATTCATTCATTTTCTACTTTTTTATGATGTAGATCTGGAATTTGCAATGGGATCGTTTTATGGGTCGACTGGATTCTCGACGAAGATCGAAGCATCAAAATTACTACTGGACCACTGAAGGATGTCATTTGTGGGCAGAAAGTGACATGGGATATGTATTCGAAACAAGGAGTGTATTTTTTCAAGAAAAAAATGAATGTTTCACCTATAGACTATTTATCGTATTCGATCAAATTCCGTGCATTTGATGGAAGTTTCGAATATTCGTTCAAAATTTTATAATTTTTATGAAGTTTGTTTACGAATCTGTTGTTTTGATGGAATTTTGTCTAATTAGTCAAACTTCTTTTGTTTTGTTTTATTTCTTTATTATGAGCAATAAAAATTGTTTGTATTGACCATTTGGGTTCATTTCTTGTGAATTACATATACTCATTGATGAATCTGACTGGAGAAATTGATTTCTGTTGTCATGGATAAAATCTATTTGTTTAGGTTAGCAACTAGAAAATGTGTCGAGTATTAGTGAAAAAGTTCCTCCCTCATTCGTATTCCGCTTTTAAGGATGTCACTTCACATAGCTGATACGTTGAAATCTAAAATAAGCGTTGAAGATTGGTTCAGAAACCAGGATCAAAGAGTTAACGAATGTAAAGAGTTGACGGAGCTTGGTTTTAATACCAGACAAAAGTCGGCAGAGTTGAGAGATGCATCCACCATAGAAACACAGTTGAATCAGAATCTTACAAACGAATTACTGATCGGAAGGTAAGGGGAAATGATGCTATTAGTAGTTATTATTATTATTATTATTATCATTTTGTGTTCCTTAATTTTTCATAATGGTTCATTTATTACAGACATAATGAAATCAGTGATTGGAAAGATTCGATTGAAGATAGTATTCGAGACATAAAAAATGAGTTGCACAGACTGAACTACGAAAAAGATTTATGTGCACGTGATTTGCAAAATTTGAATCCAAAATTCACTCTAATCAACGAATGTAAGACTTTGAGAAGTGGCAGAGTAAAAACGGATTTATGCTTAGATCCTGTGGACGTCGAATTGGACAAAGTAGATATATCTTTTATTCAATTATACAGCCGAAAAAAATATTTATTTGAAAATCAATGAAGTGAATGAATTGTGAATTCATAAAAATCGTTTAGGCCTATTATTAGTGAACAATTTTTTTCTTGACATTCGCGAAGAACTATATTATATATAATAACAAATTTTATAGCATGAATGGTTGTTATAGTCGTTGAGACGTCGAGTCAAAGGAATTTATAGAGTTAATGATGCAACAAATTGATTAAATTGAATTACTAAATTTTATTTATTGTTTCTCTACAAAGAAAAAGCTAGAGACAGATATCAGAAAGTATATAGGCTTAATTTCTGAACTGAAACTGCTTCATTACCAGTTAGTTAGTATATTCTTTTGAAAGGAAAAATTTAGTAATAGTAATATTAATTTTTCACGACACATTTTCGATAATTTTCTTTTGACCATTTGCAGTAAAAACCTGTAACAAAATTTGCAAGGAAGGATTGACCTTTCTTTATTTTTTTCAAAAAATGTTAATATTTCATAGGTAGGCTACTCAATTTATGTTTTTTATACAGTCCTAAGCACATTTTTTACTATCATTAGAAGACAGCAACAATTTTAAACTTGAGGGATGTGATTTTCCAAACTTGTAGCTTACGTTGTCGTCACTTACTTATCATTAACACGTTTTGTTACACTAATTCCCGAATGTAAGAACGATACTTAAGTATGAACAGTAACTTGCGAATATTTACCTTAATAGTTATACATATATACGCATACTTATGTATGTGTGTGTAGTTATTTATACAGGTAAAGTGGCCTATTTTTTGCAATGTAACGGATTTTTTGGTCCGTCACATTACCAACCCCCCTTTTCTCAGGACAAAAATGAAGATAATGTTTTGTCCCTTGGAAGTTTATTGCATTTGGAGCTAAGTATATAAAATATAATTCTTATCACCTTTCAAATTGATACTCCCCCTTAACCCCCTAAAATATTTTAAACTATATTTCACAGTTGTTTTCGTGATTTTTTCGCTTAAGGGTCAATATTATAAAAACTTTATTCTTTGGGAAAAATTTTCAAATTAAGTCATTTACATATTGTTAACAGGCGCCGTAGTTTTGGAGCTGAAAGCTGTCAAACATTTTATCGTACAAAGTTTTGTTTTTAGGGAGCTTTAAAAGGGGGTAGCGTCAATTTGAGGGTTGGAAACATTTATGTGTCCTGATGTTCATTACCCAATACACAAACTCTATACAATACTTTCCCAAAATGTCTTGAGTAAAAAAAATTTTTTTGAAGCTGACAAATAATATTGTGACCTAAAAGTGAAATATCTCTGCCGTACATCAACCGTGGTAAACGTGTATTTTCCAAAAATGTCAAATTTTGTAATGGCTGCCATTCGAAAACCAGAGAACCGATCCCGCTCAAATTCAATACCAAATCAGTCCCTTATAGGCCAGAATCTTTTAATTTACGGATGTTATCGTGATGACAGCATAGTGGATTTTCAACACTTGGAGAACCCCTTCCTACGAAACTAGAGGATGAATTTCAAAAATTTTAACACGAATATGTAGCCCATGAAAGCTTCCAACATTACCCTAAGTTTCATAGCCATAAGTCAAACAGCGGAAGCTCCACAGACTCCCAAAAAGGGCAAAAATGGGAAAAAAATTGAAATATATATAGTGTATAGAAGAATTTGAGTGACCTATATATTCGTGATCTACGACTCATAATCGACGCTTTACCACAGTTCCCGCCCCGAGATCTCGCCATTTCATTGAATGCAATAGTTGTATTTTCATTTGGAAAATACACTAAAAGTAAACTTCTCTCAATGAAACCATACCAACGTTATGGGAAAAAAAAACAAGATATACCTACTTTTATTTTGACATAACAGAATGAATATAGACAACTGAAAAAAAGTTCACCACTTTACATGTTATTTTCTGTGAATAGATATGATATATATACGTACATATTTAATTGATAATGAAGAAAATGGGAGAATTATTCAATGTTCTTGCATTCAGCCATAAATTTTATGAGGTCTGTAGTGACCATTAACGATAAATTTTTCCATGAATTAAATTAATTCCCCAGACGAATCGTCAATAAGCCATACATTAAAAGTTTAAGAATAATTTTAATAATTTTTCGGTATCGAGTAATGTTGAAGGGAGAATTTTTTGTGGAAAGAAATGAAAAAAGTTTCAGTTTCTTTGTTTTAAAAAAATAGGAAAAACCAGCCTATTTTAACGTCTAATTAGGAAAAATTATACCATTCTATGTGGTGGTGGGGAAGAATGATAAAAATATTATTTTAGAAATGTTAGGGGAAATGAAATCTCATCTCGCAACCTTGCTTGAGCCCATGTCAAATTAATTAAAATTTTTGCATCTCATAGGAAATTTACTACCTACCAAATGTGATACATCCTTCGGTTACTCATTGACCAACCTATATGGCCTATTCAAAACAGATAATCGTTTCGAGTGTCGTATAATTCTCGCAGTACGAATTATATATCTGTTCTAGGAACATCGATTATTAGAAACTTTGAAACACGACCTATCCACAAAATGCGAAGAAGCATTTGTTCGCTGCACGGAAGCAACCAAATGGCTGAATAACTTATTAATTGATTTGGAACAGAAAAATGATGCTTGTACCATTGAAAAGTCTACTGCAGATTTATTCAGTAATGCTGGTAACGTTAGTCGTAAACCTGAAATGACTCGCTTCATCAAGTACGTAATTTGGGTATATAGTGCCTCAGATTAGGCCTATATATTATTCATCAACTTGTGGATTATATATTCGATTCTAAACAAGAATTTTAGAAAAATTAGTTAGTCTACACATATTTCATTGTTGCAAAAAATTAATTTATTTCATCGTAAATTACACATTCTTCATACGTTGTACACACAAATCCTTGTAACTCATTATTTCTTAAACACCCTCTTCGGTTGAATCATTTTCTCTATAGATACTTTATGATTGATGCTGAAGGCTAAATAAGTACTTTATTTTAAAGAATAAAAAAATAAAAAAAACTGCATGCATATATTCGATGTAGTAATTCTTAGTAGACATGTATAAAGTGTCTTAACTTCATGTTAACTTTTATGATTATTTTTATAGTTACACATCGTATCAATCATGGTTGGAAAATTGCAAGTATTCACAGTCGCAAACCGTCGTTGAAATACAAAAATGTATTCAGCTAAGAGAGGAAATTAATCGATCTCGACTGCTTGCTCTTAGTCAAAGGATGGCTCAATACGACACGACAAATTTCGCCTTCAGAAAAAGAATTTTTGAAACAAAATATTTTTTGGATGAATTAAAATGGCAAGAACAAATGGTAGGCCTACATACAGTACACCGTTTATAATTCTGTTTCGTATCGTATGTAAAACGTGAATCATGTTTTTAATTTTTCAACAAAAAAAAAAGTTAGGGCTTAACGTGTATAGTTATTCCATTTTCATGAATGATTATTTTCTTTTATTCTGGGCTTATCCACTGAACTTTTATCTAGAATGAATTGTTTGTCCATTCTTCATAGTTTATATGTTAGGTAATAGCTTTATGGGCTAATGGACGAATAATTTTCGTTATATTTCTGTGTTTTTGTCATCGCACTATACAAGGTATCTGACAAAACTAACAAAACGCCCTGGAAACTTCAAATATCGATATAACTGGGTACCATTGAGAAAAATGTTATGTACCCATAATTGCATACCTTCACTCTGAAGGCAAATGCACCGTACAAAGTTTCAAGGTGTGAAAAAACGAAAATTAAAAAAAATCGCAGGAAAGAAATGTTTGAATAGGTATTCCAGCTTACTTTTTTACGGTGAACAACAAAAGTCATGTATATTTTTTGCCAAACTTCAATACTGAAGGACCTACAGAGTATTTTGTACGTCAGAAATTAAAACCTGGGCGAGATATGAAAAACATTATGGTGCCTAAGTAAACGTTATAAATATGTACTAATTTAATTAAGAATAGGTCAATTTTTTCAGCTACATCAAGAACAAGAAAACGTATCTCAAGAAATGAACAATCTCAATGAAAAACTAAACGATGCGAAGGAGACATTAAAATTGTTCGAATCACAAAACAGAAACAGAATTTATCGTGTGAATGTTGAACTATGCAACGAAAAATGTACAGAAAATTTAGAAGTGCAAGTGCTTCTAGCTAAACAACGAGTTGAACAACTTAGTCAGCAATTGAATGTGGCCACGTAAGATTTATCAAATTTGAAAATTTGCCGCTAAGTATGTAGCTTATAATTTTTGTGTGCCTATATACCGTGAGAAAACATGTACCTATCTACAGTAATTATTTTTGTTATTACGATAAAATTTAATGATGTAATTCCAGTTGTTGCTATAAAGCTGTGGAAATTAACCAAAATGTCTCCTCGAGGCTTCTCATAACAAACTTCAGAAAATTTTTCGAAAGCGATAAAAACTGTATTTGTATGACCACTACTTTCAAGAACAGTAGCCTAATTGAAATAATCTGAGAACAATCAAAATTAAAATAATTATATGCTACAATTTTGTCTCACACTATACCCAGAGAAGTAGTCGTAGTTTTCTAATATGTGTGCTATTTATACTTTTCCAGAAAAACTTGTAACTTACTCGATCAACAGATTCATCGACTGGAGGAAGACATTAAAATCAAAAGTTGTTCAGTCATCATTGATACTCGTTGCATGGAAATCAGAAATGAAGCAGTGGAATAATTATGATTTAGCTTTTATAACCATATACGAGTACGGTATGATTTCAACGATAATTGTAGTTCGAACCTGACCTCACAGCCACTGATAGACCTATAATTTTGTCAGTGAGAAGTAAATAAATTTTTAATTTTTGTATGGGCAGAGGCCTCGTATTAGGCTACGGGTCAGGCTGTTTGTAATCTAAGAAAATATAAACATCAAATTTGAGTGTTAATGTTTTTGTCTAGATTGATGTTCGAGTAGATTTGCTGTTTGATTTGGAAAAGTGTCGCACGAGTTCTCCGAAGAGGCTGTTCAATTTACCTTAGTGGAATTAGGAAAAAAATTTTAATAATTTAAGTTCTTTTCGTGGTCTACCCTGACAAAAATATCACTACCAGCCTCTTCAGAGAACTAATTTCACCCATTTCTCAACAGAACAGCCTCACCAAAAAGTACAAAAGTTCCGCCCTATTTTTCGTATGGAACATAGGCATATTATATATATATATATATATATATATGTATGCGAGCTGTTACTCACAGCTTCACTTGCGTAGTTTCTAATGTAATAATAATTATTTTAACCTTGTTCTTGTAGACCCGAATGAAATCCAATGAAAAATTAATGAAACAAATTGAAAAAGAGAGAAAATCATATCCACATCACCATCTAGAAGAAAAAGTGGGGAAGAAGTTTTTTCTAATTCTCTTTTACTTCTTTTCATTCATTTCAAAAAATGTTTTATCCATTTTCTATTTTTACAAATGGCAAAAATTGGTAACTTTGCCCCTAGAAGGGTTCTGGACTTCCTCAATGGTTGTAGCTATACACCTTCCTTGAAATAACATTTTTTCTGGAAAATCTGTAACGATATATTATGTTGGATATATCGTTCAAATAAAATTATTCAACGCAAAATATAATGTTGTGTATTATAAAACGAATATAGCACCTAAAAATATACAAGTTATATATGTGTGCTTACGGATTAAAGTACAAAATGAAATTGGAGTACAACCACCAAAACATTGTCTTATATTTGGCCAGAGTTGTGGGTGATTTGTGTTGGAAGGAAAGGAAGTAAATAATGTTCAAGTAATAAGGATATGATGAATGTGGGGACATTACTCTTATGAGATATAGGGGGTTTTTACCTTTCGACAACAGTCGCCGCCGAAAGGCTGGTATGTTTTGTCTCCATGATGTTAAACCAAATATATGCACGTAAGTTTGTATGTTCATACCTGCATGTATATACAGATAAGATACATTATACGGGCTATGACAAATTACCTAATAAGGATCTCGTTGATGTCACGGACCAGTACCAAACACTCTGCATCATTTCTTATCACCTTACAGAGACAGGAAACAATGTAATCTTTGACATAACACCATATGTATATGTACATATGTGTATCTGTGTGCGTATGCCAAATCTGGTATATAAGCTCACAAAACCGCCTACAAAATAGCCAGCATTTGCCTTGGATTTGGCTCTCCCATACTTAAATGTATGAAGTGGCAAAACATGCAAAACTGTAGATTACCTTCTGCATGTTAATATCTCTCACAACGAGGTATTCCACAATGAATTTGCAATTATACATATTTCATGAGAACAGTTTGGAGAGACACATTGTCCAAAAACATCTATTGAAGGAATTAGTAATATGGGATAAATACGTGTATGTAGGAGTATGACTACATTTTGTAGACAAGAATATGTATTATTCTAGGAATTTAGGAATGGTGAAAATATTGTCTGAAAGTGTTAGAATAAATGCTGAGTGTTTAAGAATATGTATTTTTAGGAATAGGCGGATATTCAGTTAGACTTCTAATTTCATAGAATATTTTTAAGTTACCTAGCATAAATACTTCACAATACGTATATTATCTTGACAAAATCTCATGCAGTTCTGTTCAGCAGTTTTGCAGTGATAGTGTCTCCAACAGTTTTTAACCCGTAGTATTTTATTAGAAATAGACATATTCATGTTATATGCCACGATATAAAAACATGCAGTATAAGTCACGTGACAGGTCAAGGTGTAAATCTGTAAGAAGAAGTAGTTAGACCTGTATCTCGATTTTTATGTCTTAGACTATAACTCACTTTTGTCTGTGGGAAAATGCGACCATTGTGTTAGTTTCCATTTTTCTAATTTAGTATAACTTTATGCTCACCAATTACTAATAACTGCGAAAAATAACAAAATATTGTGCCAATAGGCTGATACTCGAGCTAAATTTATTATTGATACTTTAATAAACAATAGCCTAATTTTCGTGATAATGTTTCCACTGTCTTTGTGTCAGTATATTCCAGCATTCTGAATGCTTTGAAAATAATTAATATTAAGTAGGTATACACTTTTTAATAAGACCTATGGATGACTTGCCGAACCTTTCTTTTCGGAATTCGACACTGAATAAAAGTATAAACATAGGTTATATAGGTAATACTTTTTTGAAAGTGCCGCAATAAAATATTAATTTCTGGTTCATTGCCTCATCATTGCAATTTTACATAGGCCATATACTACTTGCCAGAGATATTTTTCACTTTTTTCTGTAATATATATAAGATGTCGTTCGAAATTATATCATACGTACAATATTTTAAAAACAATAAATATATACACTCGAGAGAAAAAGCAATATAGTTACCATTAACTAGGAGAGTCGAGAAATGAAATCTAAATAATAGGCGTTTGGGCGTTGTCATTATCACCAACAAGCGTCACTTCTTCATTTCTTAGTTCAGTCGAATCACAAATCTGACATAATAACTTTTTTCTGGATTTGATGGAATCTGCAGACACGTCCTAGTCAAAATTAAATGAAACGTAATACATTTTCATTTCTTCGAATTAAATAAATTTCCCGAAGTCTTAGCGAGCAAAAGTCGAATCAATTATGAACAAAAAACAGAAATAATTAAATAAAATCTGAATAAAACGGAAACCCTTCGTAAAAATTTATAATTATAATCGATATTGCGACAGACAAAAGTTTTCAACGAAATCAGCAGAAACGGCCACATCATTTATAAAAAATAAAACAACAATACACATATAATAATAGATATTAAAAAAGTTTTTGTCATAAATTATATGGTTATAGGTAGGTAGGTATTTATATATGCTGTATTTTTCTATCGATCATCCGTCAAAATTACAGCATACGAAATTCAAATAACCCTAAATAATGAGTAGATAAAATGAAAAATAGAAAACAATGCAAAAATATTGGCGCTTATAAAAATTCGGTCATACTAATTAATGAAAACACTCATCAACCATTTAAATCAATTATAAATTGAGAAAAACATGATTCCAATGAACTGAAATCGTACGTATAGGCTAATTCATTGGAATATGTTTTTCGTAAATTAATCCAGTTGGAGAAGACTGCGGGTATATATATGTATAGGTAAAAGTCACGGAGCAGTTTACAAATATAATAATATTCTCACTTTCAATTAGGTATATAAATGTGGTAATGGTTCGATATGTATACATATATAGGTGCCTACGTAAGCTACAAAATTTTTCACCGTAATGCTGGAGAAAATTCCAAACATATAAATGTAATCCACGAAAAATTATACGTGTCTGCGAAACGACCGAAATTTGCACTTATGGAACGGCAAGAAGACGAGCAGATCTGTTATCATAACTTCCAGTCGTCGTTTTCGCTGTTGCTGAGGTTGTCGCCGTACCAACGTCGGTTACTACATCTGGTCGTGTTTTCAGCTTACGACAATCCGCGTCAAGATTGAAAGGATTTGCCAACGAAATATTTTGCTTAATGGCGATGGGTTTAATGACCGTCGCGTTTCTGGTTATCGTACATGAATCGGATATTTGGACGTTCATGCTGAACGATTGCGCTAACAGACTCACTCTAGCGCAGGTTATTTCGCACATGTCGAAGGACGCAGTGCAACCTGAAAGCGCACTCGGAGCTGCTAATGCTGTGGCCGGCACCAGTCCAAATGTGAAGCTCGTCGTCGCTAAGCACGAAATTTCCGGTATCAAACAAGCTATCCAACAGAATATTTGCCGTTCGCAAATCAGGATGTACATGTAACCGCTTGCGGCGAAAATTAAGATAACCAGAGCAATGTGAAAACTTTCGATCTTCATCTTTTTTAATATTTATCAATACCTATATATATATGCTTTGAGATCGAAGACGAGAACGTAAAATATGAGAAAAAAACCGAGCGAAGTTAAGAAAATAAAGTCGAATTCGAATTTGTAGATATATACCTATATATGTAAAGAAAATTTGCACTTCATTTAAACGCGTCTATTCCGGATCGATATAATAGCAGTTATATTAAGTCTTACAAAAGGTACAACCTTTTTCGCGACACGACATACCACACAAAGCGAGCAACTGAATCTGAATAGCTTATATTTATTTTTGTTGAAAGTATTCTTGCGAATTAGCGATATTGGATGGTTATATTTTTATTGTATCGTGAATCAGGAATTTATCTGATAAAGCGATACACAAAAAGAATGCCTTTGCATGAATAAGCATGCTATATTTCGCTCGGTTACCATGGATAGGCTATACCCATCTGTACTATTAGACCTTTGTTAGATATAACCTCATAATTCTTCTACTTTACGCTCGTTGCATCAGTAAAATGAATAAATTGCGTAAAAATTGTTTTTATTTCTAAAAAATGTTTTTCTTTCGAGTAGAAAGTTTGACAAAATAATTCATATTGCAACTTAATTTTACATATGTACCTATAAATAAAATTTCTCCTTTTTTAAGATAGGTCGGAATATAGGAACTACATGTTATGGTTGTGCCCAAATTTGGTCTTTTAACATTTCTTTGTTGGGTACACTTCGATCAATATATTTTTCTAATCCGTTCGTTTGTCGTATTAAAGTTATTTTTGAATCGATGAAAAAAATTCAGTGGTAGTTGTTGCAGTTTTGCAAATTGAAGGAGATTTAATAATTCCGAATCCATCCAAGAAACATTTAAAGAAGATGTTGAAAAATTTCTTTCAACTTACTCGATGATCATATGGAACAAAACGAACTGAATAGATTCTTATACCTATATTAAAAAATTAATAAAATTCACCTAATCGAGGAAGTTTTTAGAACATTGAAAATTATTATTGTATTTTCAGAATTGTTATATAATTTCTAGCACAACAGTATATGTGATTCTAAATTTTCAGTAATCGGATATATAACGAAGAAATTAAATTCAAAACTTTTTTTCTAAAATTTTCTTCAAAGATAATAAATTTTTTTATCAAGACAAAATTTGTCTAGAATTTTCGAACTACGTGTGATGTTAACGTAAATTAATATATTATTTCTTTATGTCAAAAATTTAACTGAACTTAATACTATAGTTTGTCACGAATTTTTTTTGAAATCAATTAATTTCGTACACTATCTCACAGTTTTCTATACTTATATCTGTATTATATATTGAAGTTCCATTTTTTTCGTAGCAGAACCATTTTTCTCCCATTTGATAGATTTTCACGAAATTTCAATCTCATGTGGGTGCCTATCATTAAATTGTTTCTGCCAAGTTTCGTTTCAGAATTTCTATTCTGTGAGCTTAAATTAAGTTCGAAAGTTTTAATTTGAAACCTGCTCTTTTCAAAGCTGCCTGTTATCGATTCTACCCTTTGACTTTCTATAATCAGAGGTTCTATCCAATTATTTTTTTGTCGTTTTCATTTTTTTTCTCGTATTCTTCTAATTTTTTCACTTATTTCTCTACTACTTTTATTTTTTTTAATGCCTATAAAGGGTGTCTGGTGAAATATAGACAATATTTTGCTAGTTGGTTTTAAAATAATTTTAAATGACGAGAGAAATAAAAAAAAATTTTTTTTAAATTAAAAAGCAGGTTATATGCAACTTGTTTTAAAACAACACCCACCACGGTATTATTTTTTTTCAAATCAAATCACCTATCACTTGTCATTACACATGACGCATCACCTTCGAGGATATATATATGATGGAGATGACACATGATCTCTGTTTGATAGGATTGGACCAACTTACACCAACCCACATCGGTATGGATATTCCACAAATATTCAAGTAAAACTTGGCCCAAAGTCATATAACATCCTTACATTTATAGAATCGCCTTCCTGGTGTAAGTTGGTGTAAGTTGGTGTAATTCTATCAAACAGAACTATGAACAGTTTTGGTGTCCTGCCTATAGAAAGGGCTTCTACAAATACGTGTTTGGGGGAAAATGTTGCAACGTGCATTTGTTTATAAACACTGGCGTACAAAGTACCTCACTTTTACACCAATTTCCAATTCTGATTGGTTGAGGTGTTCAGTCTAGGGTACTTCATACGCCAGCACGTGGCATCTAAAGTCTGGACACTCAACTCCATATTAAAACTTTTCCGTGTCATCTCCATCATATATATATCCTCGAAGTCTTTGAGTATATTATAATTATTATTTCATATGGAGAGCTGATTCGTATACATTTTCTATATGCAGTTACTTTCAGACATAAATAGTGCTTTCAGGGAATGAAATGACTTCTTTTATACACGAGTATATCTATATATAATTTGTATACATAGATATACTCGCATATAAAAGAAGTCATTTCATTCCCCAAAAACGCTTCCTATTGTTGAAAAATGGAACTTGTTGAATCAGCTCTCCGTATGAAATAATATAATTTATACTCAAAGATCATCGTCCACACCACACTCCACCAATACGCTATATCAAAACTTACCAAAACAGTACAATTACAAAACAAACAAGATCTATTTCCTTGTGGAAGTATCAACAAATAAGAATGCATGGGAGTAGTCTTTGACTATATATTATAGTTAAAGCTTTGACTATATAGCTTAATGGACTGCTAGAACTGATAAAATCTTGAAGGTAACAATGCAAGCGTTACTTTTCAAAAAAATTACTTTGTGTGAAAACTGAATTTGTATTGAGTTATATTTTTGTGAGTAACATAAATAAATATCAGAAACTCAGCTACATTATAAACATAACTTTGCCATAGGGTGCGATAGGCCTTAGAATTCATTTACATAAAAGTATTTTCCCATTATGATCTCTACTGCTATACAAATTTTACTCTCATTCTCTCTGGAAAACATACCATCAAATTATCAGCAAAATCAGAAGATATGTGACCCTCATTCTGCAGGTGGTCTATTTTCTGTTCCATGGTTGATATTTTATTTCTTAAACGACGAATTGTCTGTTGTAATAACTTAACTTTCTTCTGATATTTTCGAACAGTTTCTTGAGCCAACTTCAAATTAAGCTTAGATCTTTGTGGTGTGGCAACATCTTCACTGTCTAATGACATGAAGCCATTCCTATCTTGTAAATACTGTTTCAAGGAAGGTGAAGCATCCACATCTGAAATATGAAACATTTGTATAAAAAATAGAAAAATATGAGAACTACAAAAATACAATAGCATTCTGAACCATGATTCAGGATTATTATATCTACTTTCATTAAGTTTAATCAAATTATGTCAATCTTACCAATAAAAGTATAACTCTCAGTTGAATGGTTTATTTCTGGAAACAGATCACTATCGTTGAGTGAATTTGATGAACAGGGTAGAAATGTATCCAATTGTTTTTCAGCTAAAAATATTTTACCATTTTTGTAATTTCATAGTTAGGAAGTATTTGGGGAGGGGGTGTCAAATTATTAATTGCTTACTTTCAGGCTGCAGTGTTTTGTTTTGGGGAGAATGACTCTGATAATTCTCACATTCTTCTTTAAAGACTGACATCAATACTTGAGTTGAAATACTCTTTGCTTGCAAATATTGATTTTTTCCAGTACAAACTTCTTCATGTTGACGTACATTGCTCTTCCTGGTAAATGACTTTTGACAAAAAGTACAATCCTGCAAATTTAAAGAATTCGTTTGTTGAGAATGTTTAAACCAATGAAAATTTACTTTCAAAATAATTATGCATATCTTGAGCTAAAACAATAGTTTTTTGCGATCAAGCTAGAAAAATGGATTTTTCAGGGCTATTAGCAGAAGGGTAAACTGGAGAAAACCACACTGAATGACTAATAATAACTTGGGAACAAATTAACTAATTGAAAACAAAATTGTTAGGTCTGTTTCTTATGTTAAATGTGATATTTGTACCAAATTTTGTGTTTATTGGATAAGAATTGCAACATTTATTGAGTTAACATCAAAAATTATTCCCTCCAACAGTCCCAGGGTATGAACCATAAAGCCAATTGCAACAAAACTGAGAAATGTGTTAGAATAATTTAACATCAACGTTTGTTTCAAATTTGGTATTACTTCAAAATTACTCATTTTAGAGTCATTAAACTGCCAAAAAAGCAACATAACTGTAAAAACCTAATGTACCAAATTCAAATGGTCTCTTCCTCGACTTAATACTAATGTTACAATCTTCAAATATAAGTAACTGTTTTGCTGATAATGTCTATGTACGTGAAAACCTAGTTTCATTTTTATGTGGTATGTTGGATTTTCGGACCTGCCCAATTTTTTCAATTTCTTATTTATTTCCTCTGCTCCAAACATTTCCGAAATTCTTTACACAAATTATCCTATCCCATATGTAGATTTATCACTTAAATACATGCTGGTAAAATTTTCTCGCAAGACCTATAGTGTCAACAATAATAAAGCCAAAAAAGTGTTATGGAATTTTTGAATAATTCATAATAATTTAGCGTACAAAAATATTGTTGCTGCAAGTAAAAATAATTTTCGGTGATTTTCTCCTGCTGGCTAAGGCTTGGTATACACATGTTTTAAGTAGGTAGCTGATTCATGCATAAATGTGCATGCAAATCAAATTACAATTTTTATTTACTCGTATTCGTCACATGCAAAATGTTAATTATGTATAAATACCAAGACAAAATAATTTGTTAAAAATTTTAGTATAAATTAAAAACGTATAAAAACTAGTTCGTTGGTTGTAAGTGGTGAGGAGGTGGTGATGGTGATGGTAATTGTGGTGGTAGGAATGCTGATGATGATGAAGTTGAATGAATTTTTAGTCGTAAAAAAAAAATGAATAAAACGAGGAATCATTATCATAAAAATTCGGATGTACAATAAGAAATCTGGGGAAAATTATGGAAAAAATTTTTTCTTACGCTTAGCTGCATTTCAGGAAGAACATGAAAAAAATGCAGTTTTTCATCTGGTCTTTTTCACTCGATGACTTGTGTAACAATCAACCTCCCACCTGGTAAGATTTTTCTTATCTTTTTTCCTGTAACTGAACAAATTTTTCTTTTGGTGAAGAGAGGTCATTGAGATAACCTGGAGTCATCGCCGTACTTAAAATTCTCTCATCGTCTGTCAGCTATTAAGATCCAGTCCTAGCAAAATTTTTTTTTGGTTTTGCTTCTACTTGTTTGCGGGTAAATGGCATTTGGCAAAATTTCCTCTGAAATGTTATTCTTCATATATTTTGTCAGCACTAATTCGAGTTATAATAATGAAAACAATGGGGTGAAAATGAAGATTCTTTAAATTTTTCAATTTATTCAAAAATGTTTGTTAGATGTGATGTAATTCTATAACTACAGAAAAAATTGCATGATTTGGGTGGGTAGTGAAATAATGGGAAAATGTAAATCTTACAAGAATGACATAGATGGCAAGCAGTCAGTGAATGTGAAAATTATGAAAGTAGGAAATGTCATTGCGAGTGTTTGAAAACCTTATAGCCGAAATAATGTATGAACTGGAGGAGTACAAATACAAAATTCAGTTTTCTTACACCAACCTGAAATAGTAGTGTATAGAAATAGGACAACAAATAGGTCTACATCATATTCTTACTGTACCACTTTGTATGAAACTTACAAATTTAGCTTTAGTTAATAACTTTGATTGTTTTGCAGACATCTTTGCTTTATGTTCATCACCATGCTCCTTCTGTACATGGCATAAACGGTCCTTTCTTGATGGAAACACCAACAGGCAATAAACACATTTCACTATGTTGTTACTCTGAAAAAGTAAGATAGACGTGCACAGACTATAGACGCATGTAACAAAAATGTTGTTGCAATATTCCTGGAATAAAGTATGAAGGAAAGCAAAAAAAATATTTTGATTTTTGTATAAGGATAATCATGATTTTACCTACCAATTTTGTGAAGTCATTATGTTCGTTTATGAGATGACAAGTTAATACAGCATGAGAACGAAATTTCTCCTTACATTGTTGACATTCCTGTGTAATACAAAGATAAAATTTTGATAAAGTGTACTAGCAATTTAGATTTTACATACTTCCATGATTCTTTCACTCAACTATATTTTATGATACTTGCCTGTGAAGAAGTAACTCCATGAGATATTTGAGCATGATATGATAAACCACTGACACTCTGAAATTGTCTGCTACAGTATGAACATTTATGAACCTACACATAACAAAACAATTTTTGTGCATTGGGGAAATATGACAGTAATAGTAATAACCAAGATATATAAGCAGATACTGGTGAAATATCAGACAATATTGTGACAGTATTTCCTCCAGTAACATGAAGACATTCTTGAAATAGCTCAGCAAATAAATAAATGAAAAAGTACAATAGGAAAAATACAAACTTTTGTAGATGTATCAGTATCATTCCTTACTCCAACACAAACATTTTTTTTTAAATGCTGAATTATACCTTTTCTGGTACGACATGATTTATTACACTTCGAACAGTTCTGCATAATTGAAAATCAGAGGGTACAAAATTATGAGTGGAATGAAGTTCTGGTAAAGTATTACATATTTATGTCATTAATTATTCTGTAAACTTACAAATAATGCCATTTTATCATGTGTCAATGGCAAAGTAGAATAGTAATAAAATTAATTATCATCAAATATAATTTTAATTACTAAAATAACGAAATATAAAAATTAATATTTTGCTAGCCGGAATTGGAAATTTGGAATCATTATCACTTATCACCAAAGGTCGTTTTTCGTAAAAAGAATGCCTGTTAACAGTGCCTTTAGCGGTGTTCCATTTAACCCTATGTATTTCTTATCAGTTCTAGCAGTCCATTAAGCTATAATAGTCAAAGAATTAAAGGATGATAAAAAGGAGTGAATTGTTTTAATGTACTGTGTAATTTTTTGAGATGAAAATGTTAAATTGCTTTTTTCATGTTTACATAATATTACACCGTAAGTCTCTGTGTGAGAGGAAGTTTCGTCATTCCCCAATTTTCATCGTTTTACCTGTAGTATCTCTGACCGAATAACTTTACCGAAGTATAATTTATGCCGGACCGACTGCTGCTCATCTATTTCTACGTTTGTGATTTTGCTGACTTGGTTAGCAATAGGTTTTTTTGCAATAGTGATCTTGTGACAAAGAAGGAATGTCTATTAGCTGTTCTTATTTGTAACCGGCTCACCACTGAATACACTTTTCTGGGATAGAGGGTACGTGTGAAATGCTTATTAGCTTTCATGTACTTGTAAGTTGTAAAAATAGGTAAATCTTCCAAAAAGCCTGTAATAGGCTGACTTCAATGCGAAATCGTGTCCCATTTAGATTTTTAGTATTCACATGTCAACAAATATGTTAGAAATGTTTATTTTAAACGAATATCTTTCTGACGCTATTTTTCATTTTATTACTTTTTTATGACATTTGTTACTTTATCTCGCTAATTTCTGGAAAATTAACTGTAATTTTTGAATATAAATTTAATAGTACAATTTATTACCGCAGTTTGCTTTCAAATACCATCGTATACGGACGTTGGTTCTGGATGATTTGCACATGGATAAAATGACTGAAAAAATGCAGACCACGGAAACTGTGTGTGTGGAATTGCTC
This sequence comes from Ericerus pela, assembly GCA_011428145.1. Classification (NCBI taxonomy): domain Eukaryota; kingdom Metazoa; phylum Arthropoda; class Insecta; order Hemiptera; family Coccidae; genus Ericerus; species Ericerus pela. The sequence continues at coordinate 1,124,549 of WOFM01000596.1, forward strand.
TGGATGGACATCAGCCGTTTTAATAAAACCGTTCAATTTTCATTGTGTTGTTGTTGTATTTTTGTTTTTTACTTGCTGTATGGTTACTTGCAGGTATATAAATTTTTCGCATTACGATTATCTAGTAATTATTCCTCCTAAATATTATTCGCATGCATCTGTAGGAATATTTGTTTTCGATGGGTGGCCTTAAGGAGTATGGCTGGTTCCTTACTTTAGTTCAGTTTTTTTATTATTCGATTTTCGGATTCTTGGAAATTATGTGCAGACGAACAAAAAGACTGTAAGTAACCTCAGTTTGGCTTATTATATCAACGAAGCTGCTTTTTGTGTTTAAAAAGGTATGTTCACATTTTTTTTTTTTGTCTTTAACAGGATTCCTATGAAAATATACTGTGTCTTGGCTCTTTTGACAGTTGGTACTATTGGATTTTCTAATGGATCCTTGAAATATCTCAACTATCCTACTCAAGTAATTTTCAAATGCTGCAAATTGATACCTGTAATGATCGGCGGCATTATTATACAGAAGAAGCGGTATAAATTCATCGATTATTTTGCCTCTGTTATAATGTGCCTAGGATTGGTTGCATTTTGTCTTGCCGATAATCACGTATCACCAAACTTCAATTTTGTAGGTTAGGTATAGTATTTTATGCTTTGTAAAATCATTGGTTCATTCGAATTTCGTGTTGATTGGTATAATAAATCATAAGTGTATCGTCTAATGAATCCTATTGTTGAATACCATGTTTAAAATTTGACTTGATTCTCGCATTAAGAAAGCGTATTTATCAGTGAATTTTGAAGAAGCAACTTATGTCGAGAAAATCTCATAAAAAGCAAAAATTATCACTCTAAATGTTTCAGTGTTGGTGCTTTTTCCATATTACATGTTTTCAATTTAACTACCCTTTTAATCATATTTAAGTATAATCCTATTAAAAAAATTATTTTTTTTAAATCTGTTATAGTGTAGAACAAATGATTTAATTTAATTAGGGAATTCTCTCTTCATTCGCGGTCTGGAATTGGCAGAATTGTGAATTATGAAAAAATTGCGAGACTATGTATACACTTGTGTGAGTTTACTTCATTTGGTACAATTATTGAAAATAACACCAGGTACTCTAATCTCAGTGTGACCGAAATATGTAAGAGTGGCATCCTAGTGCGAAAAGGAGTAACTAAATTTTTTTTGGTTGTTACTTAAACTCACCGGAGGTAAGGGAAAGGAAAAAATATGCAGGAAAAGGCTACTGCAACAACCATCAAATAGAGAAAGCTAATACCAACACGGGTTTTTCTCTTTTTCTAACAATCTCGCTCGTTGGTAATTTGTATGAAACGTCGCCATTTCCTCCATATTCTTTCCTCTTCCCTTCACGCTGATTATCTTGTCGAGCAGTCGATACGTAGTAATATATAGTCAATGGCAAGAGAGTCAAATATAGCGTTGAATTTTAATTGGAATTTGACGATACGATCAATACTGAAATAGTGAGATATCATAGTGAGGGATGACGGAATTGTTGGGAGTTCGATGTTTTCGCTCTTTCATAAAATAGTCTTTTTAAATTCGAAATTGGTCAATTAAATCCTAAACGTATTGCTTTGAACATTTTGCATCATCGCCATCGGTTTTTTTTTTTTTTAAATCTGTGCCTCGATTTAAACTATTGCACTTGAACGTGGCCAACTGAAGTAGAAAAAATAATAATTATTGTAAATTGTAGTGCTCAGTGCTGCTCAACTCCTTACGTATCGATTATCGATCTCTTTGACGTATTTTCAATGCGATCTAAGATAATACCCGTATATCCAATGAAATTGTCCGAGGAAACTTTTGATTAAAATTTAAGTTTACAATTTATATTTTTGTTGTCCATGTTCGTTTTTTTTTTTACTTTATAGAATTACTTCGTGATGTATAGGTGAATAGAACTTCCTTTTTGAATTATTTCAATTGAGAATATCTCTGTCGCGCATCAACCGCGATTAGTGTGTATTTTCCAAAAGTGTCACATTTCATAATGGCTACCATTCGAAAACCAGTAGACCGATTTCTCTCAAATTCAATACCAAACCAGCCCCTAATAGTCTCCAACTTCCATAAAAATTTCAAGCCAAAATCTTTTAATTTACGGGAGTTATCATGATGACAACATGGTGGGTTTGCAACACTTTGACAACCCCTTCCTCCGAAAGATAAATTTCAAAAATTTCAACACAGATGTGTAGCCCCTGAAAGCTTTTAACTCTACCCCAAGTTTCATTGCCATAGGTCGAACAGCGGAGGCTCCACGAACTCCCAAAAAGTGCCAAAATGAACAAAAAGTGGAAATATATATATATATATATATATATACATTGTGTACAGAAGAATTTGAGTGATTTGTATATTCGTAATCTACGACTCCGGATGGGCGCTTTTCTGCAGGTCCCACCATTGCATTAAATGCAATATTTGTATTTTCCTTTGGAAAGTACATTAATATCAGAACCTGTACTTCTATTCGAATGAAGTTTCCAATAATTTATTGAATTCTTTTACCCTTTGGGGTGCATTTTAATGGAGAAATGGTAAAGGAAAAGAATTAATTTTTATTGTACTCTGGAACTCACGGAAGTTGTAAATCCATATAAGATTGTTAATGACGTTTGACATTATCATTCGTCTAAAAAAATGAAAAATTGTTGTAATAAATAAAGTTTCAGTTCCACCAATCAGTTCAAAATTTAAAAGTTGATTTCGATGAATTTTTGACGAATTTAATGAAGTTAATAAGATATTAGGTTATGTAATTTCTTAAATTTTTCGTCGCTGTACGCACAGTGATCAGTGTTGAGAAAAATCATTTTTCATTGGAAAATCTGTCTTGATTAAATAAAATTTTATTTCTATTTCCTCTTACAAGTGTTTTCATGAAATTTAACGACTTTAAAAGTATATCCAATTATTAGTAATTCGCAATATTTTAATTTTCCTCGTCTATCTAAGTAATACATATTTAGTAGAGTTGATTTGAATTATTAACACTTTTTGTTCCCATAAATCAAAATAGTTCTTACGTGAATAAAGTTGAAATGATGTGTACACTTTTCTACAAATCAGAGAAAGTTTGCTCTTGTAAAAAACATTAATTTTACTCTTTTAATTTATTTTTTTGGCAACAGGTGTCGTCATAATATCATTAGCCTTGATTTGTGACGCTGCCATTGGAAATGTTCAAGAAAAAGCAATGAAAGAATTTAAAGGACCCAATTATGAAATCGTATTCTATTCGTACTTCATCGGATTTTTTTACGTATTGATTGCATTATGCATCAACGGTGATCTTTATGCAGGAGCTTCATACTGTAATCAGGTACAGTTGAACTACCCACCAAATTGAGTCTGTAATAAACTGATTGTATATAATTACCTCCTTGTTATTTTTAGAGACCAATAATTTACGGACAAGCATTGCTATTTGCTATCAGTGGTTACCTCGGGGTTCAAGTGGTATTAACTCTAGTCAGAATTTGTGGTGCATTGACGACCGTCACGGTTACCACCTTTCGTAAAGCTTTATCGATAATTCTGTCGTTCGTTTTTTTCGAAAAACCATTCACATGGATGTAAGTTTTAAATTTTCTTTCTCTTAAATCTTTCTCCTAAGAGTAAAGTTTTACACGATTTTGCAGTTTCACCGAAGCGAATAGGAGACCCAAATGCCATTTCTATTTGATTAATAATTTCGCCTTATATTTTTCAGCCATTTATGGGCAGGACTGCTAATAGTTTTGGGAATTTATTTTAATATTACGGCAAAAAGTAAAATAAACCATCTAGATAAATTTGAAAAATCATCGAGTACAGGAAGAAAGGAACCGGAATAGGTGTAAATTTCAGTCTTCCCGAAACTCTGCAATTTGAGTTCTAATTCGTCTGAAACCGTGAATGATGAATGATGCGCTGCGCAATAAATTCCCCAAATTATTCGCTTTTTGGGATACCAGATTTTATTTTACATTTTCTATAACGAGTCGGTTGTTTTGTTTTCTGTGTTACAGCTACTTGTGGGGTGGAATTTTGATCGTTGTTGGCATCTACTTAAATATGTTGGCAAAAAATGGTGTAAACTTTATGAGGACTGTTGAAAAAGTAGGCCTGCGGCATCGATCGAGATCAAAATCACCGCTCGATATTGTATAACTTTCTTACTCTTAAATCTACTTACCATAAGTAAGATCAACCATTTTCATTAAACGTTATCATTTTTTACCATGACAGTCTCTTTTAACATTCTAGAAATTGAATTTCTAATAAGATCTCTCATGGAAGATTCGAACAAAATGGAAGTATAAAGTATAAGCTGTTATACAGTTGTTTTTTATTGAAAAAAAAAAATTTCATAGAAAAAAATTGATGGATTCGACAGAAAGAAAAAGTATTCGTTGTCCAAGTTCGCCGATCTCGAATTCATTTCAAATACCTGAAAATACAAGAACGATTTTCTTGATTCTTGAAAGTACTTACAAATGTGAAAGAAACATTCCTCAGTTTTTCAGTATTAAAAAAAATTTTTGGTCTGTAATATGACTGTACCCGATCTCGAAATCGCAACCTTTCGATTGTGAAGCCGAGCACCTAACCATTACGTCACATAGGCTCCTTTATGTTTACTGATTCATTATGCAGACTATCATTTTGGAAAACCGATATAGAATTCCGTGGATAATATATTAACAGTTACTAGGGAATTGAAGAGAAAATGAAGATTATAAGAGAGAATGGGAAACGCTAATCTGCTCGTAATTTACGTGTCCCGCTTTACTGGCTGCTCCAGCTCATTTTCTGAAGCAAAGATGGGGAAAAAGGGATGTGGGCTCTTCAAATTGTGAATCTACGAAAAATAAAACTGCCAAAGAGCACAGAAAATATCATTCAGTTGAAGACATATTTCGTGAGCTGAAAATAAAATCGATTTTTTTCAAATGGTGGCGAACTAAATTTGTCTTCGCTGGTGAATATTCGAAAAATACCCGCGGCTACCTCGTTTATTTTTAAATAAAAAATCATAATTTATATTTTATATTTGTGTGTGAATCATTGATATTGGTTTACCACGTCTTCTATTTAACTCTGTTATTGTTTTCCAATTTTAATTTCAATTTATCCTGACAAAGTTAAGATGCGAAGCTGGCAGGGGACAAAGCACCCTAATACTCCCCGAAAAAATTTAAAAACAAAAAAACAATTTTTCTAACTTGTTAATTGTAACATTCTACTAAAGAAAAGTCTTGTAGCTACTTTGAAATTTTTCTCAAGTTACTAGACATCTGAACTCTTGAGAACCGTTCATAAATTTCAAGAAGTAAGCTAGGTAATTCAAATATTGAGCGAATTTCGCTGTATTTTTCTTTCCGTTGAAGAATAAATTACTCACTTGGCCGCCCAGTCAGTCCTTCCTAAAGTTGCTTGAGTTTTTTCGGCGGAGACTGTAGTATTTCCCAGATAGTTCCCATCGTATAAATTATCGTGGTTGGTCGTTTGTTGCAGAAGCATAGGATTGGGTTTCAATACAAAAAATTCTCGACTGTAAAAAATGGTTTCTTTAATAATACTATCATTTTTTATTTTGTTAATTTCACTGCAAAAAATAGCGATATTTTTACCTTTTATTGGTGTTTGTCGATCTGCCCACAACGTACCTGGCTATGGACAAGTAATGTTGTTTCGCACTCAGTTTCTGGGTACCAAACAAGCCACTTCCTTCAGTCATTGGCTTATTCTCTTTCATGTCCAATTTACTCGCAATAATTTCGGGCTTTGTATCTTTGGATAATGTTTCAGTTTGTGAATTCGAGGACGTGTAACTGCTGCGTCAGATTGACAATTGTCTCCGTAGGTATATATTTTCGAATTCATTTGGGAAAAGCTGTAAGTCTATTTACACTTACTTGGCTACTGGATTATTATGATTTGTTATCACGTTTGCATTTTGATTGGATTTTTGTAGAAACATTCTCGAACTTGATGTCACCTCTAACGATTGAGGTGGTATCATCGAAAAATTTTGATTCAAATAAATCGATGGAATTCGCACCATTTGAGATTGAGTCATTGTGTTTTGTTGTTTTCGTGCATTCAGTCTGTTAATGCTGCGAGCTTCATTATCGGAAAGTTTTTGACCGACTTGGAAATATGGCATTCTGTAAGAAAATTAGTGTTGAATGGATGTGAGAATTATGATACTTTCTCTTTAAAAAATTCACTCTTAACTTTTTATTTCGAGAGCACGCATTCGGTGTTTCGTTTTCTAAGAATAATACACAGGTTGTGCGGAAGTTGAACGGCTTAACTCCAGAATCGATTTTTGGGGTTGAAAAAATATAAAAGTTACTTTTTCAAAATGCTTGGAAATGTTACCTTTCCGAGTTGTAGCCCTTCCAAGTCGGGAGAAAGAAAATAAAAAATTTTATGTAACCTCCCAAAATAAGTGAAGAGAAGTATTTATGTTATTTATTTTCACCTAGCCTTGAAAGTTTTACCCAAATTTTGGGAGAAAAAAGGGTGTTTTCCACTTCGTGAACAGCTATATCTTTTTAACCCTTCGTTCACTTGTATCATGTTATTTGTGAGGGAAAAAAATCGTATAGGTATACCTTACCTTTCTGTGAGAACTCTTTTTATAGAGAGAAACATCTTGAAAATTGAAATTTGGTTAAAATTGTTCATAAATTTGGGTAACATTTTGTATTTTTCGGGCATTGTACCCCGCACCTATCCGCAAGGCCATAGAGAGGAAATTCGGCTTCAAGGAGGAAACGATTTATGGGCCCTCGAAACAATTGAAAATTCTGTCTATGTACAGGTATAGTATGAACTTATACTACTGGACCAGTAATGCTCCATAAGACCAATGTACTTTTTAATGTCAAGATATGCCGGTGAAAAAGTATGCAACCCTAAAGTACCTTCTGCGTATTTTCGACATTTTGCTTGAATTTACCAATTTAGAATACATTTGATAAAGACATCCCTTAAATTCACAAGGATATCGTACATTAACACACAGTAAAGTACGTCAAAAGGCATATATCTATTCCTTAGAAGCAACGAATCAAACGAGTAAATTTTATGTTATTTTATGTAATTAGGCGTTTGTATTGCCGTGACAAACAGTGATTATCAGTTGCCACCATGGCTCAGTGGTTAAATAGCAGACGATCATTTTAGAGACGTGGATTCGAATCCGACAATTGCATTTTGAAATTTTTTTATCGATGGTCGACTGAGGTATTTTTTGGAGTGGTATTTTTTTTATACGAAGTAAATAATGATTGAGAAAAAAAAGTGCCAAAATAAGGCAAGGAAGGCTTATCTATTCATCAGTTACATGTATGCTGTCAAAAGGTACGCTCTGATTGCCTATTCAGCGCCAGCATGTCTAACCAGAAATCATCTTTCTTTACTGGTCCAGTACTACATACTCAAAGAGTATGAAAGATTATTTTTGGAAAGGGTTTTATAATATTGAGAAAGCCTATTTCGTAATCGGAGCAAATGAAAAAACTTTCAAGGATTTTTCAATAGGTGTTTCTCATTTTTCTGTTTTAGAATGCCGTGCCCCTAAAAATCCTAGGCCCGGGGGAATCCCCTTTCGAATTTTTCTAGAAGAACTTTTGTTTTTTCGACCCCAAAAATCGATCCCTAAGGTCATGTCGTTTTTCATCGAGACACCCTGTATATTAGGGCGAAATAAAAATTGTAAGACCTCTTTGTATGATAAAAAATAGTCATTGTTAAATAAAAACCGAAGGACTAAAAAATCTAATTTTTTTTAAGTTCCAAAATAACAGCATCGAACCGAATTTTCTCTTCTCCAAATAATGTATTAATTCAGCTCGAATGTAAAAAATTAGTTTTTATTTTCGAAAAGGATTTGACAAAATAAAAATGTCCAAACGGAAATACACATCTAAGTTATTCTTTAGAAACTTGATGCTAAAATTTGAGTTACTACCGAGTATTAGGCAAATGTGCTAAAATATTAGGCTTCACGAAGGAGCATGCACCAATTTTTGTGAAGTTATGCAGTTACAGCCGTCATTTCTGTAAGGAAGTGCAGAAAATTTGAAGCATAGCTTACCTCAGTGCCTGTTGAGCTGTCGGTCGTTTCGACGGATTCCAATTTAGCAGCGACTCCATTAAAATAATTCCATTTTCGCCGGCATTCGGTATCATCGAATATAATGGCGTTTTGCGAAATTGCGGAAACGTAAAATTAATAGTGGAAGCCAACTGATAACCTTCATACCAGTCTCTCTGCAACACATATTTTTCCAATATTATGGAATTATCCGACGAAGAATAATATTTTGAACGTCAGTCAGAAGTAATTGGGATTTTTTAATGTGTAAACATTCTTGCTCTCTAGTCCGCTTCTTCCTGGGTGTAAAAAATATTAGATACAAAAAAGTTGAGATTGCATAAAAAAACAGCACGGCGCACTGTCCAGTTTTGAATTTGGTTTGTCACATAACACACACTCATAAGCAGACATCTGTGGCAAGCTGGCGGTGCAATACATGCACACACACATACATTAGATACATATTTATCGTGTTTCAGCTGAATGTTTAAACATTAAATATGTAAGGGGGACCCTCGCACGTCTTTTTAATGTGTAAACATTCTTGCTCTCTAGTCCGCTTCCTCCCGGGTGTAAAAAAATATTAAATACAAAAAAGTTGAGATTGCATAAAAAACTGCACGGCGCACTGTCTAGTTTCAAATTCTGTTTGTCACATAACACACATACACACACTCACAAGCAGACACTTGTGGCAAGCTGGCGGTGCGTTACATGCATGCACACACAAGCTAGATACATATTTATCATGTTTCAGCTGAATGTTTACACATTAAATATGTGAGGGGGGACCCGCGCAAACCTTTTTTTTTCTTATACCCATTAGCCATGAGTGTTTTGGTGGGTTTTTAATTGTAGCTGACTGATGAAAGCGAGTGGTGTCTATATATTGTATATATATATATATATGCTCGTATTCTTGGCAAAACTACATTTCTATTTTTCAGATGACTTTTAAAGTGAGTGTAATAAATACGAATTACAAATTTTGATTTTTTTTTGGCTCTTTCACGATTAAAGTATGGATTCAAATAAATTCTGTGGTTTAAGTATACTTCATATTTTGGAAGTGTTTAGGGGTAAAATAATATTTTAAAAATTGAAAAAAAAAATTGTTTTCTGTTTCATCATTTAGACAAATTTTACGAAAATAGGTAAAATTTTGTTTACTTCGTCATAGCCTTTGGATCGAATTTTTTCTACGATAGAAAATTTTGAAAAAAATTTCTTATATTGGAGGTTAAAAAAATTTTATAACAAAAAAAAAAGTCCTGTTTGTTCTCCTTTCTCCATGCTTATTATAATAAACGTGAAAGCTGAGCTATTACAAAAAATTGATTCAAAATCGTGTTTTTGAAGAATTTCTTGAAAGAGAAATGGATCAGGTCACAAGTCTACGACAAAAACAAAAATGTTCATAGTAAATCTAAAAGAAAGTGTCCATCTTGTAAACTTTTTTTTTTAACTTTGAACTGCGATCATATTCGATTTGGTGCTACTTCAATTTAGTGCTTAAGTTCACACTCTATCGTTATACGTATCATTTATTTTCGTAGGAAATGTACATGAATGTGTCCTAAAGAAAAAGTGTGAAAGGAAAAGAAGACAAAAATAATGTTATAAGTAAAATTTAAATTTTAGGTATGCGGTTATTGGTCCTGGCCTTCTAGGTTAAATCTGCGAAGAAATCATAAAGAAACGAAACGCGACAGCCAGTGAAACCAACTTTTCTCTCCCTATGTAGCCTTTATAGTTTCAACCATTCTGAACGCTACGTCTAAATACTCACTTTATCTGGTGTGCCCATAATGGAGCAAATCTTGAAGATCTGATCGATTTCACTGTTACCCGGAAACAAAGGAGTAAATGTGTACAGCTCCGCCGTTATGCATCCGACAGCCCACAAATCAATTTGGCTGTTGTAATTAGTCGAATGCAGTAGTACCTCCGGAGCACGATACCACCTCGTGGACACGTAATCGGTGAACGGAGGTCGTGATCGTATTTCTCGAGCTAAACCGAAATCGGCGATTTTCACGAGTTCCGTTCCGCTGCACAGTAAATTTTCGGGCTTCATATCTCGATGAAAAAATCCGTGTCGGTGCATAAACGCTAAACCCTGAAGCACTTGGTACATCATATTGCGTACGATAGGCTCTGGGAAAAGTTTATCCCGATTCTTCATCAGCTGGTACATGTTCTCTTTCATGTACTCGAATACGAAGTAAAGGGTGTCATTTTCACGGATAACTTCTTTTAATTTTACCAAATTAGCGTGACTGAGTTTTTTAAGCGACTGAAAATTGAAAAATAATGAAAATAAAAAGTTTTGTATGTTGAAAATCCGGTAATATTAGTCGATAATTGTTTGATCAGTTCGGTCAATGGTCACCACTGTGCAGTATCGTTTTGTTAATTTTCTTATGGTTCCAAAAAATTGAAGTTTCTAAGGGAATATAGAGAATGCTTTTTTAATTGAACTTATGTATACTTTAAGTTTGAATAGGTATTTAGAACAGATGAGCGTTAAAGCATTATATTATCGGATTCATGACTATCCTAGGGACGTTTGTTATAATATAGAAGAACTTAGAGTCTGCATTTGTGTGTATTGACAGAAAATTTTTGTTGTTCTTTAGAGAACTATACAATAAGTATATTAAAATTATTATTGTCTGAGAAAACCTTTTGATCCATTTTTGAAGAAAAAATAATCATGATAAAAACACCTCCTTGCATGTGAATTATTCAAGTGATCCAAAACAAAGAAAAATTGTGATTTATGATGGAAGATGATGAAATTATGGCTACAATTATGGGCTTGCATTAAGTAAAAAACGATTTTTTTTTTAAATTTTCTGCCAACAGTTCATGACAATCCAGACCAAAGAACAAGATAAAAATATGTTTAGCTCAAAGGGGAGAAAAAGTGAATCATATGTCCCTTAATTGTTGGTTATTTCGTTGACCTTATCTGGACAAGGGTTCTGACAGTCCAAAAGAAAAAAACAAATGATATTTTATACGGTTAGTCGTAATAATCGACAAAGATAATTATACTATTGAGGGAATAATTTTTTACCTTCAATCATGACATGTAATAATTTTTGAACTGAATTCAGCTCTTCATGGAAACTAACAGACTCATTACCACCTCATCACTTTTCTTTATGGACTCGAATTAAAATTTGTTTGTATTTATTATATTTTTATTTATTCATTTTTAATCATTCAAAAATGAAACTGTAATAAATTTATTTTCAGCCTCTCAAAAAAAAAAGTCAGTTTTGAATTTTCAACTTACGTTGACTAAAATTCCGACTCTAAATCAGTCATTATTTTTTAAATTATTCAATTCATCATCTGACGAGAGGCAGCGAAAACTCAGTAAATTAATTGGAGATAACATAGGTAGATCTTGAGTTTCCACCTTTGACTAGATTCAAACTTGAGTTATCATTTTCCATAAGGGGGATCTGAGGTTTACAATCTATACTTAAATGGGGGTCGTCTTGGGGAATTCACAGAAAATTTCAAGTAACTTCGAAGCGGGGTACAATAATATTTAAAAGATGAAAATTAGCACAACCATAAAAATTACCCAATTAGTGAACCAATTTAAAACAATTCACAAATTTTGTTTCAATTTCCAAAACTGCCCGCCAAAAAAATAGTTCAAAAATTAAGAGTATGGTGTGTGGTGACCGATAGACAATTTTTCATTCATCTTTCAAGTTGATAGGTACTATAAAAAAATAAAATAAAATAAAAATGAAGAATTGAAACTATCTAATTAATATTCAGGATGAATTCTGTTCGCCATGCGATTTACCGACCTTTACTTCACGCAAATTCATCGCTTCCTCCCACGAGTAATATTTTCTCTTCATTCTGCATACACAAATCCGTAAAACGAGTTCTTATTATTCAATTAATTTGCGTATAAATTTGCATAGATCACATCTTTACTTACCGCTTAATAGCCACTTTTTCTCCAGTGTCGACCTTTTGGGCGAGTAATACTGAGCCGTAGGTTCCATCACCCAACTGATTGAGTGTAATATACCTATTCATCTTAATGTTATTTTTGTCACAACACCAGCCATACGTATGAGTAAAATTCGAGAGAAAAAAATTTACGTCATGTTCGTATTCTCATTGCCTACGATTACATTTTAATGTTGTTCAAGTAAACGATCGATTTTTATTACTCGCGCAAAAATAATGTTGCTAAGGACCATGATTTGTTTGCTTGGTTACTCTGCAGACGATTTAAAGACCATGCGTGTTCAACCCATGCGTACCATAAATATTAAAATTTAACAAAACAAATAATGTTAATAACCGAAAACATAAATAGGTCAAATTATTTTCGACTTGTTGACTTGGTTTCGTCTATTCAGGTACACTGTTGGTAGGATCCTTCTGCATAAAAAAATACTAAATACATTTTTACAAGGTTACGAGTAATTTTATGGCTCATAATTTATTAATATTGAAGAATCGTAAGTACCCACATATTATTCAGCACATACAGGAGAGAAAAAACACCCCACGAATGTTTGCTTGGTTTTAATTGTACAGCGAGAACTAACACATCAAAACAAACGAGTCGAAAAGACTGAAACAAAATTATTTTTATTTGAGCCAGTAATGATGGGATTTTGAAATTTTTTGTAAGAAATTTCAAGAGTAAATTCATTTAACTGAAAATTAAAATGGGTATTTACATGGCTTATCAGTGGTTTGAAACATGGTCTCACAATGGAACGAGTTGCGAGTTCGCGACTAACTGCCGTCCCAAAATTGCGATTAGTTCGTTTCGGTACTGTTGGATTCGTACTGCGAGATCACTGACTTGCGGATGTCGACTACTTCCTGGGTAAAAATGGCTGTATTGACGAAGCTCGATGAAAAAAATTACGTATATAAAAGACAGTCCACGTAAAATTTATATTTGCACACGCGCATCATGTAATATTTATAACCAAAACAAAAATGAAATGTATCTAAAATTTAAAAGGAAAAAATTCGGAGAAAAATTAAAATTTGATACGACAAAGAAACAACTTGAATCTTCATTTCGTGCTTCTCAAAGCTACACAGTTTTGACTGAAATTAAGTAAACTTTGAGCAATAAAAACACTTTATTGTGATTTAAACCATTTTGGAACTTGGCTGCCGGCTGCTTCTTTTGGTGTTTCGTCACAATTGGGTGACTTCAATTGGGGTTGCAATTTTACGTCACAGACGGTACTTGTTTGCTGAGTTTTTATAGGTTTCGTTTTTATTCCACCTGCTCGTCTGAAATACAAAACAGAAAGAGGATAGTTTTTTTTTTTCTTCCTTTAGATACTTATTTATTCATTTGACATATTCTCTCACTAATTCGAGAACGTTGTTAGAATCTATTTTAATATTTTGAAAACCTAATCAAAACGAACTTAATTCTAAAAAATCACGACCACTACGTGATTTTTTGATGAATGAATTCAGCAGTGACAGTCTTTCAAAACTGACACTGATAAAATTTTAAAATTAGAGACTGAATACCTAAAATAGTTAGCAACTTCCAATGCTACGTTTGGTGACACTGCTTTACTTATAAATTCCGGTTTTAAAATATTATTTCCTTGAGTGTCTGTTTCATCACGGCCAAAGTATAAGTTTATCCCCGGTATGGCACCGATATCGAGTAACGTTTCATCAGCTTTCAATACCCTCTTCGGGGGTGAAATATCTGCAACATGGCAAGATCAAATAATTCTGGTAAACCAACGCAGAATAGTCTACACTCTACACCATCTTGTACTCACATAAATAGAAATTAAGAATTAATTCTTCGACGAATGTCTTGGTGAACGAAATTACGTCTAATACAGAGTCTGTTGATTGAAACACACCCTGCAGTACAATTCTATTCGGGAAAATTATCCTAACTACGCAATACGGATAAATACTTAATGTACGTTCTAGTAACATTGATTTCTTCTTGGCCTTTGCTTCTGAAGTCTCAAGATCTGCCTCCTCGAGTTCAGATCTAAAAAATATTCGTAATACATTAGTTATCATTATTATATACGATCTAACAATCGGAAATTAATAAATATACCGGGTCCTTTTAATATCACGTAATAGAGTTTTGGCATCTTCAACAGTTAATTCATAAAAATCATCATCTTCTGACATACTAAATTTTGGTGATGGCATCGAATCTACATGAAATATTAAAGCATATCTGTCTCCAATCTGATATAAGAAAAAGCGAAATGGATAATCAAGATTCATAGAAAATAAAAAATGAGAATAAATAAAATTAGAGCCACTTACAAATTTTACATCGTCGATGTTGAATTTGGTTCTTTCACTTTCCGGAGGGTCAATTTGTATTTTTTCCGTTTCAGAAGCTGATGGTGATTTATCTTCAGGATTTTTCTGGCGTGAATGTGAAGCTACAGTAGATTCAAGTAAGTCTTCAGTTTCCATAGGCAATCCTTTGGAAGGAATTTTTTCTTTTTCTGCTGATTCAGTCTCCATAGGAGAACTCGCATCAAGATCCTTTCTCAATGCTATATTTTCAGAGGTAAGAGAGGAATTTGAAATTGATTTAGCAACAGGAATTGGTTTTTCTGGTTCAGGATTTTTCGCCGAAGCTTGTGAATCCGATATCACTTTTTCTTCAACAGCTGGTTTTTGTTTGGGCTGAAGTTTATATACCGATGAAACAGACTGGTTTTTCAACTGTTGTTCAGTGCGATGAAGAAGTCTGCAAGCAAAAACAACACGAGTTTCGAACTTGGGATGAAGAGAATATTAAAGATTATAATGATGAATACCTAAGCAAAGCTTTACCGCCGGTCAGACCCAACATTTTCAAAGTAGTTGATTTCAGTTTATCGCCATATACCTCCAGCCTAGTATAGATTATCACAGGATTTTTCTTCGATTTAATTTCATCGTTGCATAATTCAGTAATTATATTCAACAGTGTATCTGCAATGAAAAAAAACCATTAGAACAAACGATTTGAAAAGAAAAAAAAAAAAAAAAACAGAATGACAGCTCGAAAAACATTAAAAATTTCTAACGAGAAGGAGGAAATGACCCTGATAGTCGTTCACCACTCTCTAACTGCAAAAATATACAGACAGGAGTCTCAGCCCGGGATTTTCTGGCGGGAGTTAATTCTAATTGAGCATTATTGGTTATGCCAGAAAACTGGATGTTGGAGGTGAGATCTATAGTTCGATTATGAAATCTGAAAGCGAAAACAAATATCGTATAGGCTTTGACTACAGGTATGAACAGAAAGAAGAATATAGTAGTCTACTCACGTGAGCTCGAATTCATTAGCACTGAGTTTATGTTTCCTACAAGTTTCCTCAAGAATCTATGAAAAATACAAAATACGAGACATAAATGATTATTTAGCTTCGTAAGTAACGTTGGGTTTACAAATGCGTCATGTCATCTTACCATTAAAATAGGAGTATTCAGTTTCACAGGAATTTTCTGTCGGCGACCGTTTGGTAATAAAACAGTGACTGAATAACTCATTTTAGGAAGAATTCTCCTAAAAATCTGAAATAAAATCGAAAGTAATCAAATCAAAACTAAACAACATTGCCCGGAAAAAATTAAATTTTAAATGTATATATCGTGAACGACGGAGTCGTACACGATTCGATATCGATATGTACAATATCAATATCTCAATGACGTCATTGATCAACTCAATGACGTCAGTAGAACAAATTGTTAACAACTTACACAAACACAGACAAAACAGACAAGTTCGTGAAGAGTAAGACGAACTACTCATTCGGCTAATGGCGACGACGTGCACACAACACGTTCTTTTATAAATGATCTCACTACATGATAGCAGAGCAAGAAACGTCCTCGTAGTATATTTTAAGTTTTTCTTTCGTGTTTTACCATTCGTCTCTACTATTTATTTGTGCATACCGTTAATTATTCGTTCAATACAAACTCGTGTCTCTACAAAGTAGAAAACGCATGTCCACAACAAACACCAATGAACAAAACAGACGTAAGTAAAAACAAAACAAATACATAATTTATTGCATTCTTTATACATAAAACATAGTTAACGTACTTTTATATAAACAAGTGAGATCGGAGAATAAATAAGTACAAACACCATTTCAATATCCACACGCACAGCATTATTACAATCAGATATCTAACGCAACAATTGTTCCACAGATCTCGATATGGGGAAGAAAAAACTTAAAACAGCAGAGGGAACAAACCCGCAAGTAGAAGCAGCAGAGCCCAAAACCACACACCCGTCACCATTACTCCTAGCAGAACAACCAAGACAACATCCTTCACCGTTAACGCTCAACATTACAGATCAACAGACCTCCACACAACAAACCAATCCTAACATTCCAAACACAACGAGCACAAACAAAGAAACAAAAACTCTTAATTTACCAAAAACCATTACGATTACTCTACCAACGACAACTACACACACAATTACAAACCCCAACATTCAACCCATGTACTCCACAATAACCGCCACAGATAACCCATAAACTTCAAGATACAGACCAACAACAACAGCCCTACTAACAGCCACGAACAAACAAACAATAACACAGGGAATATTACCTATCCCCAACATCATACAGACACAACAACCGAGACAAACATTTTACACAACCAGCACACCACACACTCAACAGACATACAAAAGTCCGCAAAGAACCTACATAGAAATCTCAATGGCACAAGCAGAAACAAAAATTCAACAAGCTAAAAACTATAATGTGGCCTTATGCCAACCTGCAGATGTAAGAATATTCTTAAGTGTCTTACAATTTCAATTAACGGACCTAGATAACTTACCAACGGATGCAGACACACAATTTTACCAAAAAATTTACAACATAAAAGAGGAACTTACCATTTACATAACGAAAATAAATAACTAATTCGAACAACTACAAACAGCTCGACAGATACAACAACAGACTGCTCAACAATACATACAAGCCAGACAACCACCAGAAATATATTGCCACACAAACATAACATCACCAAGCAAATGACAAAGGACAGTGTCCAGAACATCGAGTGAAGAAATGATGAGTCCCCGCTCCACGGGCTATTACAGATCAGGCTCAGAGGAGTGACAAAGACCCTCCACACCTCCAGGTAATACCTTAAATACATCCATAACAATACTTGAACAAACCCCCAAAAGGAAAAGATCATCGAAATGGACATACAAAGATGATCAAACACCACAAACACCAACTATAGAAACAAAAAAATCAAGAACAAGGAACATAACAGATGAAACAACACCAATTGACTTAACACCCACAAGAAAAAACACTAATACAGATACAAACACAACAATACAAAGACGCGCTATAATAGCAAACACACACATATAAACTCCAAACAGACAACCTATAAACAATATTTTAATTCAACCAACCGAAATAATATCAGAAAAAACAACAAATGACAAAAATAAACAAGAACATCCGAATAACATACAAAATACAACAATACACAAAAACATACTCCATATACCAAAAGTCTGGGAAATACCCACGGGAACAAACACCTCAACTCAATCATGCTTACTTAAAATGCCAAAGTACAAACTACCAAAATTCAACGGAAAACGTATATCATACCCAGACTTCATAACATCGTTTACCAAATACATACACACAAGAGAAGACGTCATAACACCTCAAAAATGCGAAATACTAGAAGACGCTATGCCAGACACTATCAAACAAAGACTAACAACTCTAGGACACAACAAACAAGGATATTTCAGAAGACTCCAATACTTACACGATGAATTTGGAGATGAATCAAGATTACATTCGGAATTATGGCAAACTCTAAACAACATACCTCTTGCACAAAATACCAAAGAATGCTTATGTAACGCATACGATAAAACATGCATGCTACTAGACACTATTCACGACTTCGTACCAGAGTTAACAGACGACCTAACCTTTCCAGCATTATTACGTATCTTTCCTAGAAATTCATACTCCAATCGAATAAACATTTCCAAACCAAATTCAAGAGCTGTTTTAGAGGCTGTTTACCAAGAAATTAAAACCAGAGACTTAACAGAAAAACCCGACATAATGAAAGAAACGCACAAAACACAAGAAAACCAACAACAAAACAACACATACTACAGAGATAAATCGAACAACACATTTAATAGACGACAATACAATAGACCACAATATAACAAACCCACCAACAATAATACAACAGAAAATTTAACACAACTTAAAAGTAGTCCTAACTTCCACTCAAATATAGAACAAGGTAAACCACCTGAACATTACATAGATAATGATATTGATGATTTCTCTGTTCCAGCTCATCACTATAAAACAGACACAGACAGCAGCATTCCCGAACAACTTTACCGTTTTCCAGCCATACCAACAAAACAGAGATGTATGTTTTGCAAGGGACCACACTGGAGCTACCTTTGCTGCAATAGCAAATACAATACATTAGAGAGCAGACAATCTTACTTCAGACAGTTTAACTTGTGTCCCAAATGTGGAGTGTTAGCATCAGCAGACCACTGTAATCAAAAACAGAGACGGTGCAGATGATTCCAATGCCAACAGACAAATGCTCATCATTCGGCATTATGCCCCAGAACAACGTACCCAATGACAAAAGCAGGAGCGAACAAATACCTAGAGAGAGTAATAGACCTATAAACTAAATTCCCATTACAAAAGCCAGAGCCAATAAATACAAACATCAACGTAAAACAAAATAATCTTAATAATACGACTTCTTTACAGCCCCGGCAGAACCAAGAAAGCAAACAACATCATATTACAGAGACTGAAGAGACACCAGAGGCACAAACCATCAACACAGCAGAACCAACAGAAGAAACAATATTACAACCACCAATACCGAGTAAGTTAAAATTATTCACAATATTATCAACAAACAACAAATTTCTTACATTTTCAACAACCATATGCAATCCCAAGACACTACAAACATACCCAATTAACGCGTTCTTTGATTCAGGAAGTACCAAAACATATATACTTGATAGCATAGCTAATCAAACCCTCAAATTACCTATAATAGAAACACACTCCTTAAAACTAACTGGCATACAAAATCAGATATCCCAAACATTCCACACAAACATCGTCAAATTTGAAATCGAACATACTAAAAACAAATTTACAAACCTCATAGCTAGAACAGTTTCAAACATATCAAATAAATTAGACACGCAAAACATAGACGAGATTAAACAAACTCACCCAGAATATAAAAATTTACACTTTGCACAAACTTTAAAAACAACATCAAAAATACACATACTAATAGGCAATGAATACATGTGGCAATTCATCAAATCAATCATTCACTTATCCCCATCCATACAACTCAGAAACGGACAAACCTCCTTTCAATCAGACAATTAAATACATACATAACAAACAAACAAAAAAAAAAAAATTTCTATTATTGCTTCATACACAGATAATACATAAACAAACAGACAAAAATCCCACATTGACTTGATACATGGAAGGTAGATTGGGAAAGACTTTGACTCCCCCCCCCCACGAGTATTGTGAATGACGGAGTCGTACACGATTCGATATCGATATGTACGACAATATTGATATCTCAATGACGTCATTGATCAACTCAATGACGTTAGTAGAACAAACCATTAACAACTTACACAAACACAGACAAAACGGACAAGTTTGTGAAGAGTAAGACGAATTATGTCATTTGGCTAATGGCGACGACATGGACACAACATGTTCTTTTATAAATGATCTCACTACAGTATACACTTATCAACAAGTTCGGTAATTTCCAATCCAAGAGATATTCACAAATATAACTTTAACCACCTCACACTTAAGTTTCACATTAAAAAAGTTTTTTGCATAATTTCATACAAAAAAATATGAGAACATTGTATCTCTTATGAGAGTTCCAATGTAAAAATAAAATGTTACCATTCTCTTAAATACAAAATTGTGCCAAAAGTCATTTTTTGGTGAAGTTTAAGTGAAGGGCGGTTGAAGTGGAATTTGCTTTGATTTGTGAATATGGGCCTTAGACCCATATTCACAAATGTCACTTTAACTTCCCTTCACTTAAATTTCACTTAAAAAAAGTTTTTCGCACATTTTTGTACATAAAAATTTGGGAACATTGTATCTCTTATGAAAATTCCTATGTAAAAATGAAATGTTACCACTTTCTTAAATACAAAATTATGCCAAAAGTCATTTTTTTTTAAGTGAAGGGAGGTTAAAGATGACGTTTGTGAATATGGGCCTAATGTTATACAAGCTACATCGCTAGATGATGTGGCAACAGGGTTTGTGCTTTATTTTTATATAATTAATCTTTTTTTCATTTTTTTTAATGTAGTACACATTTCTACTTTCACTACGCTGAATTCAGAGTAAATTTGGAAAAAATTATTTTGGTTAAATTTTCATTAAAAAAGGGTGTTACAGCCAATCACTTCTAGACCACTAACCGTTTCTTGAAATTTTCTGGAGACATCTAAATAAGTTATTTGAAGATTCCCTGAAGTTTTTATTGAGGTGAGTTCTGATCACTTGATATGGAAAAGATAAGAACAAACTTCCATCTTAGAAAAAGATTTATTAACGACGTTAGTACGACTGACGAGCGGAGAACATTCTCCGTCGAGCAGTGGCGGGAAGAATATTGTGTTGGTGATCAGTGTCGCCACATGTGAAACGAATAAATGTAATAAACATGTTACATACAGTGTTAGTCAATATAAGGTTATGTGTTCGTGAGGGAGTGAGGGAATCATATCCCAACAGGCCCCTGCGATTCAAAATGGACGAACAAACATATAAGTAAAAAATGAGTCACACAGTGTATGTATTAAAAAAAATAAATAAGCAATAGCAGTCAAAATTGTTAAATATAAATATAATATAAAAAATTGCTATAAAAAATGGTAAAAATTAAATAAGTCGTTGACTAGTATCATGATGTACAATTAAAATGTGTATGAATTTATGAATCAATTGCTTTGTTTTATATATTGTGTAATTATTAACATGAGGTATACATTTAACCTTCTGTTATAGTGTCACGTCTTATAAATATTGTGTTATTTTAAATTATTTTATATATAGAAGGAAAGGTCGGAGAGATCAATATCTCCTCATCATCAGCTGTGGAAGAAAAACATTATTCTGTATATGTCCTTATAATTAATTGTGTGGGGTTTAAATAAATATACTATTGTTGGAATCAATTGAATTTGTTAGGGGATGCTGATGCCAGTAAGAGAGGCAGAGTAGCGACGGGGAACCTATTGAAAGTTGTGACGTGAATTGTGAAACAAAATATGGACCGCTTGGTTTACAATAGGCGCTAAAAGACCAACGCCCATCCGCAGTCCAAAACCAAATTTCAAAAAATTTTGAGGGTTATGTCAATTAAGACTATTGGCCAAAAAGTTGACTTGCTCGGAGGATTCTTGTAACGATATTTTGGAACATTTTCCGATCAAGTGCTTTAGTTAATATATCAGCAACTTGATCAGATGACCTAATATCATTGAAACCTATCAATGTTTGTTAGAATGCTTCCAACAGTGCGTAGCATTTGATCGTAAGGGACCTGAATCGTTTCTGGCCTCCCCCAGATGCAATGCGGGATGCAGATATATTGTCCTCGTACACCTGCACTAGGTCGGTTACAGAGAAAACGCTTTCCATAAGTCTCCAGATCACATATATGTCGTTGAGTGCATCATTCAATGCAATTAACTTGGCTGCAGTTGAAGAAGTTGCAACCGTGTGTTGCCAATAAACGGCCCAATTTAACAAGTCTCCGTTTACAAAAATCATGAAGCCAGTTGTGAAGCACCCTTTCTCCAAGTTATTTATATCTATGGGTGAATCGTCTATGTCGGGTGCATACAACGCATCGACAAAAGCTTTAATGTGAGTTTGGTTGGAGTGGAAGGCCAGAGAGAAATCTCTTGTAGTTTTAAGGTATCTAATAATACGACGAACGTAATTTTTTATTTCATTATTGGAGGATGCCTGAAAACAGGATAAGTAGTTGACTGCGAAAGCAATATCCGGGCGGGTCAGTCTTGCCACATATAGCAGATTCCCAATCATAGCCCTATATTCGGTATTGTCAATTCCATTTGCTGGTTTATTTATTTTAAGCCCAGTCTCCATGGGTGTGGAAGATGGATTGCATTTGGTCATTCCGAACTTCCGGAAAATTTTATCGATATATCTATTTTGTGTTAGTATTATTTGTTTTCTTGGGATATCACAACTTATTTCAAATCCAACAAAAAAGGTTGGGTTGTGTTCTATTTTTAATGTGAAGTTTTTATTAAATGTGTTTATTAAGTCTTGTGTCCACTCGTCGTGGTTGCTAGCCAACAACATGTCATCCACATAGACTATCAGGAGTGCCATTGCACCAATATTATCCTGTTTGACATATAAACATCTATCTATCTTTGATTGGATGAATCCAGCTTGAATTATTGTTGAATTCAATAAGTCGTACCAACTTTTGGAAGATGTTTTAAGTCCATATATTGACATTATGAGTCTCAGGCAATTATTTTTGCCTAGTTGGCATCCCTTGGGATTTGATATGAATATGGGATATTTTATTTGTGAGTTAAGAAAAGCTGTTTTTCTATCAAATTGTGTTATGTTTAAACCATATTTATTGGTAGTTGACAGTATCCATCTGATTAACCAGTATTGGATTACCAGGGCATATGTTTCGGTTAGAGAATAGTGAGTGAGATCTTTAAAACCCCTCGCGACCAATCTAGCTTTCGGTATATGAACGCCTTTGTTGTCGGGTTTTGTGGTGAAGCACCTCTTTGTATCTACCAACCTCACATTTCTCTCCTTTGGGACGACTTCCCACACGTCCATATCAGATAATGACTTCAGCTCGTTTGTAATTGCTTGTTGCCACTCTTCCTTAAAAGGATTGTTTTCGACATCCTCCCATTTTTGAGGGATGTGGTCCTCATTATAATTTTTATATCTTGATTTAAATAAGTTTAAAATTATAGGAGTTTCTATTATGTTGTTATTATCTTGTGTATTTTGATTATTATTATTTATATTATTTATTTGTTTTATGTTTCTCGTTTCATCAAATCTGACATTGCAAGTGACATGCGATTTGTCCATTAATGGGTCCCTTATACAGTACCCACTGTTGGTATACCCTACGAAAATTCCTTTGTCAGATCTTTGGGTTAATTTTGGGTGTTCACTGTTGGTTCTTTTTCTTTTATTTCTCGTGGCTTGTTGCTGACAGACCTCTATGGGGATATGCCTGTGAGCGAGAGACCCAACAACTCTCATATTGGATAAGTCCAGCTTTATGCCATAAAACATCTCAAAAGGGGTCTTATTGTATTTATTGGCCCTAGTTGGGCTTCTGTTTATAACATAAACAGCTGTCAGAGCAGCCAATGACCAAAAACTTAAGTCCAAATTGGAGTCAAACAACATAGCCCTTGTCCTTGCCATAATCGTTTGATTCTGCCTTTCGGCCATCGCATTCAACTCTGGTGAATATGGAACGACTGGCTCGAGGTTTACGTCATTGTCCTCACAAAACGTCTTCATATTTGAGTCAAGGTACTCCCTAGCATTGTCACATCTCAAAGTGGCTATTGGGTGATCTGGGAATTTTGACTTTAATTTCATATATAATTTTTTAAACTCCTCAAAAACCATTTATTTTTTCTCAATAGTGGAGATAAAAGTGTATTTTGTGGCATGATCCACGAAAATCAAAACATACTTTTCACCATATATGCCTGGTGAGAAGGGGCCCATTGTATCTGATGAAACAAGCTCGAGTTTCCTCTCAGGTCGTGTGCGAATTTCATTGTGCCCTAATCTTCTAGAGTTAGCTTTCACACATACCTCACACAGACTGAACTCGTCATCACAAAAAGTAATTCCATTTGGAATACCTCTTGAGACCTTTGTCAAGAACTTTAAATTTTTCCCTGATAAGTGTCCCAATCTCCTATGCCATATCATTTTTTTGTCTATTTTTGATGTTTCTATACTCTCATTAGCTTCTTGATTGTCGTTTATTATATCATTATTATTTGTTGTATTATTATTTCCGTTTATACCTACATCCTCATTCATTTCCCTTCCACCTTCATTCGTTTCATTTTCTTGTGGATTATTATTATCATATTCGTCATTAGGATTTATTATAATATTATTATCTTTATTATTATTAATTGTGTTTTTTTTTGTGTATTATTATTGATATTCTCTCCATTCTCTTCGTTCTCCTCCTGACTTTCCTCTATAATTTCTTCTTCTACTTCATATTCCATCCACTCATCGTGGGAATTTATATTAGGCATACATGCCAATTTATTTGATTCGTTATTATAAGGACATATTTTATTTAATCCGTCTTCATTTTCTATAATATTAACGGCAGACTCTGGTACAATTTCGTACTTTACGATGTACACCCCTCTTATTTTTGTGGCTGAAAAGATGACTTTGTCCGTGTCTCGGACATATATGTGCGCTGCAGAGAAATTTTGATCTATGCCAAGTGCCCTATTTTCTGTTATTTTAATCCCTGACATTAGATCTACGTTTAGGGATGGTACATAATGTACATTTTTTAATCTTATTACTGTTTGGTTTCTCTCTGAATTTTCCACTCTGATAAACATAGTACCTATGTGTGTGGCAATGAGTAGTGTATCCTGAATGGCACATTCCAGCTCGATAGGCTTTTCTAACATTATTGGGTTAGACAGTTTTGATAAGTCTGATATTACGTGAGCAACAACTCCACCATCTAACATGATTCTTTTAGTGAGAGGAACATAATTTGAGTCTGACTCTTGTTTCGTGTCTTTAGATGTAATTAAGTTTATTAGTTTTTTTTTTTTTTTCCTCGGATCATAATCCTTATATCTGATCATCATGGACCATTGAACATCATTTTCCTTCTTATTTTTATTATTATTATTATGATTGTTTCATCCGTATCTTGTGTTTTGTGCAGGACCATCTAATTTATCTTGGGGTTTTGCACCCTCTTTATTTGACAGACATACTTTGGCTATGTGCCCTTTGCCATGACACTTAAAACATACTAAATTGTTCGAAATTGGTAAATTATTTTAATTTGGATTATTATGGTATTTTTTATTTTCATAATTATTATTATTATTCTGAGATATTTCTGATTGTTGATTATTATTATATGTCATTTTCCCCTGATCTACATTTTGACAGTGATTTTGGTTTCTATTAGTGTTATTGTATCTATTGTAATTTCCTCCATATTGAAATTTTTGATTCTTATTATTGTGGTTGAAATTATGAAATTTATTATTATTATATCTTGACTTTTTCTCATCATATAACCTATCAGACCTTTCGATCAACATGGTGTGGAGTGTTTCAATTGTTTTCTGATCCTGACTTAAAGTATTGAACTCCAGCCTTGTCATGTCATAGTCCATGTTCAATGATATTAGAAGTTGTTCTATTTCTTCCTGTTTATCCAAAGGTTTCCCACAGTCCCTTATTTTTTGAGCTGATCTCGAAAAAACATCTAATCAACTTTTCATATTTCCATCACTATTATATTTCAATCTCTAAAAAGCCTGCTTCGTGTTAATATATGTAACTTGCGTGCAGCTTTTGTATCTTTCATCTAGTACTTTTAATATTTGGTTTATTGTTTTTAGGTCTTCGACTCTCTCAATTAATTCGTTGTTAAGTCCCTGATAGATTAGAGCCTTTCCCTTTTCCTGATTATGGAAATATGCCATTCGACTAGCTAGACTAGCATTGCTTGGGTCAGGGTTTAAAAAGTTATTCAACTCAAGTCCCAAAAATAACACTTCGGTCTCAACATCGTGCATAATTGGATACAATCCTTCTGCATAGAGTGTTGAGACCATCGTGGTCCTCCAGGTATCATAATTCCTTCCATCGAATACCTTTTTTGTATCAAATCGTGACATTTTATTAATAAATTTGGGATACTCGGGAATTTAAATCCTACCTCAGAAACACGAGAACTTAAAACTAGAGGGTAACATGGTCTCAACCGCACGATAATGCACAACACAGTCTCAGCCGCTCGATAGGGAATGCAAATTAAATAAATTATAATATGACATTCAATAATTAATTAATCTTTTAAAACAAATCTCACTAAATATATGTTGCCGACGATGAGGTGATCTCTCCGCCGTTGTTTCTGTTTCTTGAGCGATCAATTTACTCGGACTTTATTGCCAAAAATGTTCAAAATCGAATTGGTTAAAGCTTTAAGTCTTGTTTCAGAACACAAATGATTCTGTTAAACACGTTAAAACATAAATTAATATTTAATGCAAAAATTATTCAACGAAAATATGAAAGAGATTACTGCTGAAAGAAATAATCTGTTAACCTTCATCAATTGAAGATCTTTTATTGTATGTGAACAGGAAAAAGTTTGTCACCAATCTTAATGATCATGAATATAGGTTTTCTTTTGTTGGATTTGATGAAGCTCATCCAACAAACGTTTCCTTTTTCTGCAATTCTCGACCAACAAAATAAAGTTTGAAAGGATATTGAATCCACCTTTCAAGTTTCAACTTTACTTGAAATTTGGTTGAGAATATACATGAAAATATACCAAAATTTAACTTTATGTTACTGAAATTTTAATTTTTTTAGTCAATTTTGAGCAAAATCACACGAATTAATAATTAATTAATTTAAACTTTTTACTTATCTTATATTTTTTCGTTCACTTTCGTATTTTTTCCGATGTTTTCCTGCTGCTTTCATGCCCAGTTGACACCAAACTTCAACGATTTTACTCTGCAACTTTCCGATTTTTGATTTTTCTTTCTTCGTTTTATTCTCCGGAACACAGCACAAACAATTGCCAACCGTTTTTGATTCTATGCACTGGTCTCCCAAACCACAAGGTCCTCTCGTATCTGATCTGCTTTCTCCAAATTCTCGATTTCGACGTTTTCACAGGCACCCAAGAATGTACCATTGTTTTCATTAATTTTCACTTTTATTATCGATTTACTCAAATTAAAACTTTTAACATCACTGAAACGAACTTTGCGTTCACAAAATTTACACTTTTCAGACCACTTTGTGTGGAGGTATCACACGTCACTAAGCCTTTTCACTTTGCGTGAAACACGAACTTTTAATTTTTAATTAATTACACAATTACCACATTTTAATTACCACACTTCTTTTCCCAATCCGCAGCTCTTCCTACCATATTGAGGTGAGTTCTGATCACTTGATATGGAAAAGATAAGAACGAACTTCCATCTTAAAAAAAGATTTATTAACGATGTTAGTACAACGACTGATGAGTGGAGAACATTCTCCGTTGAGCAGTGGCGGAAAGAATATTGTGTTGGCGATCAGTGTCGCCATATGTGAAATGAATAAATGTAATAAACATGTTGTGGGGATTAGACCATCACTCGTATGAGGAAATAGGCTCGGCCTATCGACGACAGTCGTCACCTTCAGTGACAATTATTCGTGCCTTGCACGTTAAACCACAATACAAATGTATGTTCGTTTGTACTTGTCTATTTTTGCAGATAGACAAGTTACAAATCTCGGACCGTGACGAATCGATAGATAATTATCTCGGCGATGTCACGGACCGATACGAAGATGCATTCTCCGTACTTTACCGTTGCCATAGCAACCACAAAGTACGAATAAATTATCTACACAATACTTATGTAAATATTACATAAGTGTGTATGTGTGCGTGTAGGGAGCCGGCTATATAAGACGAAAAATTCATAGACAAAATCGCCAGTGTTTGCCGAGGTCTTGGCTCCCTCATACCTTTTTGGTATATTGGCATAAACACGCAAACTGTTCTGTTGAACACCTTCTTTGTTGGTTTTACTTTCCACGACGTAAGGTATTCCACAGTGGTGACCTCGACGTGATTTTTTGGCCACGTTGTGGTGTCTTTTGGCGCGGTGCGCTTATACTAAAGTGGCGCGGTGCGCTGGCGAGTAACTCGCTTTCTAATTAAAGTAAAAATAAAATTTTTTTTTAAGAAATTTTATTTTTACAACAAGACACCAGGAGCTCTCGAAGGTGTCTGCTAAGTGGGAACTTATACCCCCCTTCTAGAGTATAATTACCAGAAGGAAAAACAGCAGACCCTGGAAGGACATAGTTGGCCTCATCCACCAACTCCTCCACCTTCGACACACCAAAGAGAATTCTTAGACCTCAACCTCTCAGAAAATAAAAAGAGGAATAGACGTCCAGAACTTGAACGTCTAGGTGTGACAATTGACCAAAACGAATTGTCCACCAAATCTCTAAGGAGTAGAAACATACCATCTCCTCCAACAGATCAGCAAACACGATCTGCCCCAACTTTTGGCGAAGCATCTAGAACTTCCGAGACTACTAGCCAACAAGGTTCAATGGCACAACCAACTGAAAACCCACACACGATGTCAGCAACCGGATCCTCACAGCAAGTGCTAACACCCGAAATAATAGCCCAAGTTATTCAGCTATTAAACACACGTACAGAGCAGAATCCGGCATTCTATAGACGGAGGATTGATATTCCAGAATTCCTCCCAAATGAAGTCGATGTCTGGCTGACCCTTCTCGATGGAAGATTTAAAACCGAGAATATACAAGCCGACCAACGATATATACATATTTGTGGAGGCATGCCCCCACAAATAATAAGAGGAATTCCGAATATCATGGATTGCCCTCCAGCAGAAACCGATAAATACGCATGGTTCTGCAAACAAGTAAGAAACGTATTTGGGAAATCGAAAAATGAAATAATAGACGAAATAATGGGTGGAATGAAGATAGGGGACGACAAACCCTCAATCTTCATGGCTAAATTGCGAAAAAAGGCTGACCACATAGTAGCCCCTTCGGTAATCGGAAACCAATTCTGTAAACAACTTCCTCAACATGTTGTACAGGCATTGGCAGCAGTAGGATCAACAATAATCAATGAATCCGCTGACCTAGATTACCTAGCCAAAAGCGCTGATAACGCACTACAATATTCAAAGAATTCACCTTCAATTAGTGCAGTATCAGTAGAGAATGGAGAAATTGCACAGCTGAGAGCACAAATAGCCCAGCTCACTTCACAAGTGCAAAATAACAACAATAAAAATAGAAATAATAGCCAGCGAAATAACCGGTCTAGAAGCAGACCCGATAAAAAGAGACAAAGCCGGTCAAGAGACCGAAGAACCGGAAATTCTGGCAGGGGGCAGAGCCCAACTCCCCCGAAAAATAAAAAATCTTCATCCAACTCTCCTTCTCGAAAATGGGATGAAAAGAACTGCTTCTACCACAATAGATTTGGCGAGGCCTCCACCAAATGTAACAACAAATGCCAATGGTGGGGCAAAACTTATAAACCTGATCCGTCAAACTAAAACGAGGGGCCATCTACGCGGCCGAAGACCCCTCGGAAAATTACTCATGCCGCCTGTTCCTAAAGGACAGGACAAGTAGGAGAAAGTATCTAATAGACTCAGGCGCTGACCTAAGCATATTGCCAGTGAATAAGAAACATAAGATACACACTCCGAAATACTATCTCCGTACTGTGAATGGTCAAAACCTTCCAGCATACGGACTTGAAACTATCAAAGTCGACATTGGATTACGAAGAGACATGACTTGGTCTTTTACAATTGCGGACGTTCCAAATCCAATCCTGGGTGCTGATTTCTTAGCACATTACGGCCTAATCATTGATCTAAAAAATGGAAAATTGATCGATAATGAAACAAAACTTTGCGTGGAAGGCAAAACACTAGTGTCTCAACTGGACACAGCCATTTCCAGTTGTAGTAAAGTCGACGAACGATTCTTAAGGATCCTGTCAGACTATTCTGGAGTCACTCAACCATCAATTCGCAGGCACCCTACCTATAAACATGATACAGTTCATTATATAGAAACAAAAGGGCCGCCATGTCATGCTAGAGCAAGATGGCTTCTGCCAGATAAGCTAAAAGCAGCCAGGGAATACTATGATCGAATAATAAAAGAAGGTATTTGCAGACCTTCAAACAGTTCATGGAGTTCCCCAATCCACATGACTAAAAAAGCAAGTGGAGAATGGCGAATTGTTGGTGACTACAGAGCCCTAAATGCCAAAACAGTTCCAGATCGTTACCCAGTTCCAAACATAATGGACTTCAATGCAAACATGAAGGGTAAAACGATGTACTCTAAAATAGATATAAACTGGGCATTCCACCAAATACCAATGGCCGAACAGGACATTCCAAAAACGGCACTCATAACGCCCTTTGGACTATTCGAATACCTTCGAATGCCTTTTGGACTCCGCAATTCAGCTCAAACTTTCCAAAGATTCATCAATGGACTGTTTCGGGATTTGCCGTTTGCATATGCATATCTGGATGACATTTGCATATGCTCAGAAGGCGGTGAGCAACAGCACGAGAAAAATGTGAGAGCCGTTATACAACGTATACACGCTGCTGGCCTTACTATCAATGTAGGAAAAAGCTTATATGCACAAACCGAAATTGACTTTCTCGGCTACAAAGTCTCAACCGAAGGCATAGCCCCTCTAAAGACCAAGGTCGAGCCAATATTAAATTTTCCAAAACCCTCAAACGTAGCAGAACTAAGACGCTTCTTAGGGATGGTAAATTTTTATAGACGCTGCATGAAAAACGCAGCAGCTGAACAAAGTAAGCTGTTTGCTTTAATAAAAACATCAAAGAAAAGAGATAAAACTCCACTCGAATGGAATGAAGAAGCTGAAAAAGCATTTGAGAACATAAAAAACTCACTGGCTAATGCAGCCCTCTTGGCTCACCCAGACGAAAGTCTACCACTATGTGTCGCTTCCGATGCCTCTGACTTTGCAATTGGTGCAACACTGTACCAAAAGGAAAATGACCAAAAATACCCGCTCGCTTTCTTCTCTAGAAAGCTATCAAAAACAGAGAAAAATTACAGTACTTACGATAGGGAATTACTGGCAATCTTCGCTGCACTGAAGCATTTCAGGCACCAATTAGAGGGTAGATGCTTTACTGTGTATACAGCTCATAAACCCCTAACACATGCCTTCACGCAGAAAGCAGAGCCAGCATCACCGAGAAGAGCACGACAGTTAGACTACATAGGTCAACTAACCACTGACATTCAGTATATAAGTGGAGAACTCAACACTCCAGCTGATGCACTCAGTAGAATCGAAGCTATCTCGGCCCCTGCCCAATTACCTTATGCTGAAATAGCTAAAGAACAGCTTAAGGATGCAGAATTGCAAGAGTTGTTGTTGAACGAAGACACATCTCTTAAATTGCGGCAAAGAAAAATTCCCGGTACTGACGTCTTACTAACATGTGACATCAGTACAGGTAAGAATAGGCCATTCTTGCCGAAAAAATATCGTAAATTGGCATTTAACAGTGTGCACAATTTATCGCACTCTGGCCCCAAAAGTACTGCTAATCTGGTATCATCAAGATTTGTATGGCCTCGACTCAAGTCTGACTGCAATAATTGGGCTCGCACTTGCCTGAATTGCCAAGAGTCCAAAGTAGGAAGACATACTCGATCTCCACTCAAATCTTTTAAACAAACAGAGCGGTTCAAAACAATCCACATTGATTTGGTGGGCCCATTGCCCCCTTCACAAGGACACAGATATCTCCTCACTATGATTGACAGAGCAACCCGATGGCCCGAGGCAATCCCATTATATGAAATGACAGCACCAACTATAGCTGCCAAACTATATGAAAACTGGATTGCCCGATATGGCGTACCTGAAGTCATAGTTACAGACCAGGGTCGCCAATTTGAAAGCTCACTCTTCCAAGAGTTATCAAAAAAGCTAGGTATCCAACATAACCATACCACAGCTTACCATCCTCAAGCAAACGGAAAAGTTGAGAGATGGCATAGAGCTTTAAAAGCCTCAATAATGGCTCATGACACAAAAAGATGGGTGGACGTACTTCCAACCATCCTTTTAGGCCTACGATCAGCCCTTCAATCAGACAGGACATTCTGCAGCGCAGTTAGCGTTCGGCGAAGAGCTACGCCTACCAGGGGACTTTTTCACAAATCCGACAGAAACTAGCCCCGAAATCTTAGTTCAGAACATACGAACTGATGCCAATAAATTTCTAACACAGGCAGCTCGCCATGGCCAGCCAAAGATCTATGTCTCGAAACATTTGGCCACTACTTCACACGTATTTGTCAGAGACGAAAAAATAAGGTCTTCACTGGAAAAACCCTACGCCGGTCCTTATAAAGTGATATCACGTGACAACAAAAATTTTGTGATATCCATAGCAGGTGAAAACAAAACAATATCAATCGATAGATTGAAACCTGCATATTTGGTAACAGACGACAGAAAAATAATAAAGGAAATAAAAGGAAACACAAAGACCAATTCCTCCGAAATCACTAAAACACAAATAGTACAGGAAGAACCAGTCGAAACACCAAAAGAAACAAATAAATTAACAAAAAAGAAAAAGACAGTAAAATTCTCAGACGACATTGTCACAATAAAATACGACCCTACAGACCCAATAAACCCTCGTAAAAGAGGCAGGCCCCTAGGAAGTAAAAAAGCAAAAAACCAGCTTCCAAAACGAAGATCTGAGCGACTAGCGCAAAGAAAATAAAAATAGTTCGAAAAATTAATATGACACACAAAAATAAAAACCCGCTAAAAAAAACGACGACTGTGGAATCCCTCGATAAGAAAAAGTGCGTGAACAATAAAACAACGACAGGTATTAACAAACCCACGTGCGCTCGATGACAACAAAAACATCGCAACGTGTATCTGTTGTCAAACAATACAAAAAAGAATAAAAACATACATCTTATTGATGACGTCAGAAGCGGAGATGAATTTCTATTCATCTCGAATTACCTATAGCTTCAAAATGTTCAAACACGCCTAACTTTGCAGAAAATGAACAAAATTTTTCGGGAAAAGCTGCAAACGATAGAGAATTTTTACATCTATCCCCTCCACGGACGTACTCGCTCAAATAAAGACAACGTTTCAACGTAACGGACGAAATCAAAACTCACCAAGTCCTCATTCGCTTTTTCTACTGTCGCCTCGACTGTTGAACTTTGCTTTTTTCTAATTTATAATTTTCTTTTGTATTCTTTCCTTTTCTTTCTTATAAAAATGTCGTCTACGAACCAGCAACAATTATCCGCCGATTTTGATCCACAAATTCCCTCATGTTCTAGAGATAATGTTGCACGTATTGATAATATGCAGCAACAGTGTCTCATAGAACATGAAAAAGAATTGGCCAAAATCGAAGAAGAATTGTTAATGGACACGGACCTGTCCCCGGTAGAAAAGATCGTCGAACATATGACGAAAAAGCTACCACCCCTAATCTCGCCTCCCAAAACGCCTGTTAAAGAGTTACCATCTTTGGCAACCCCAAAGATGGCGACCCCGAAACCGACAATAAGGGAAAGAGCGAAATTTCTGTTCGCCGATGAGGAACCTGCTTTTTATGAAACTCCTCCTCCGGCCCCGAAACCTATCCGCAGCCAGCAGTTTATGGCAACCCCCAAGTCAAATTCGCCACTGCTGACCACTACCGGACATTTCAATCCTCGCCCCTCCCTTCGTGTCCGCAACCATCCTTACCGTCGTCCCCAATATCGACCACCGAGACAACGAGGACAGAGGAGTAGGGACAACTTCCTCCGGCGACAATCCCAACGTATGGAGTCCTACGAATGCGTTGGAGCAGCTGTTGGAAGCGCCCTTGCTAAGTGGGAGAGGGAACAAAAACA
This sequence comes from Ericerus pela, assembly GCA_011428145.1. Taxonomy (NCBI): domain Eukaryota; kingdom Metazoa; phylum Arthropoda; class Insecta; order Hemiptera; family Coccidae; genus Ericerus; species Ericerus pela. The sequence goes on from WOFM01000596.1 coordinate 1,158,669, forward strand.
GCGATAAAAACCTCTAATCCCCCAGATATGCGATTAATCGTTTTTACGGCACAAAAACTGGGGGGGAGTAGCTGTGGGGATTAGACCATCACTCGTATGAGGAAATAGGCTCGGCCTATCGACGACAGTCGTCACCTTCAGTGACAATTATTCGTGCCTTGCACGTTAAACCACAATACAAATGTATGTTCGTTTGTACTTGTCTATTTTTGCAGATAGACAAGTTACAAATCTCGGACCGTGACGAATCGATAGATAATTATCTCGGCGATGTCACGGACCGATACGAAGATGCATTCTCCGTACTTTACCGTTGTCATAGCAACCACAAAGTACGAATAAATTATCTACACAATACTTATGTAAATATTACATAAGTGTGTATGTGTGCGTGTAGGGAGCCGGCTATATAAGACGAAAAATTCATAGACAAAATCGCCAGTGTTTGCCGAGGTCTTGGCTCCCTCATACCTTTTTGGTATATTGGCATAAACACGCAAACTGTTCTGTTGAACACCTTCTTTGTTGGTTTTACTTTCCACGACGTAAGGTATTCCACACATGTTACATACAGTGTTAGTCAATATAAAGTTATGTATTCGCGAGGGAGTGAGGGAATCGTATCCCAACAGTTTTTGCTGAAATCGCATATTTATTTCTTGAGATATCGCTGAAATTCTATTCAAAACCTGTTATTTTAATAATGAGAATTTTATCAAGTTGGGGATTATCATTAAAATTTCAGTGATATCTCTAAAAATGATTGTACAATTTCAACCAAAATTTCAGTGAATCTTGAGATAACCTATGCAGATGTCTCCTGAAAATTTCAACTTTTTACCACTTACAGTTTTTGTGTAATCGTTTTTGTTGGGATACGATTCCCTCACTACCTCACAAACACGTAACTGTACATTAATCAACACTGCATGTAACACATTATTACATTTATTCTTTCTATATGTGGCAACACTGATCGCCAGCATAATATTCTTGCCGCCACTGCTCGACGGAGAATGTTCTCCGCTCGTCAGTCGTTGTACTAACGTTATCAATAAACCTTTTTTAAAGATGAATGTCCGTACTTAGTTTTTCTTGGATGAAACGATTGAAACTCACCTCAACATGGTAGCCAGAGCT